>CAJNOQ010000426.1:0-51283 GCA_905250885.1 Didymodactylos carnosus | reverse complement strand
ATATCTGTAGTTAACAATTGATGTTTTCCTTGTGCTTTCGCTGTTTCGTCTTTCAGTTCAAAATATTTCTGCGTAAATTTATCAGTCAAATCATTCATCGTATCGACGACACCGTTCACTTTGGCTTCGTCCAGGGAACTACGCCCGACTAAATTACATTGTTGTGCCGCATATCTTGCAATGGCTTTACTTTGCACAATTATTGTATTATCGACATGCAGAATGGGCAGAGTACCAAGTGGTGTTTGATATTTCATGATTGGCCAATCTTTTTTTTCAATTCGTATGTCTTCAAATGTTTGACCAACTGCAGCAAATATCAAACGAGTTACTTCAGCGCGTCCACGTCCGTTAAAATAATATAATTTATAATTTGGCATTGAAGTATCAAAATGGTACTATCTACAGGATTTTAATTATGTTATATAACTATTTTGTGATGTATTCATTTTTTTTAATATTAACCTGCAACTTTGACTGAGTCAATTTTTATTCGATTAACAATAGGTAAAAATATCGAGTCGAAATTGTTGACACAACTGAAATCTTTTTAGTGCTTATAAGAACAAACATGTCCTTTATATCTTTGTTATTGTTTATATAATGGAACAAAAGTCTATTGAAAGTTTTCGAAAAACAATCTTTATTTCTTTTTGATAGAATACGAATTATGTGACAAAGAAAAATATCTAACTGAATATATTTTCTCAGCATGTCTAACATGAGCTCAAGACAATCACTAGGTCCACTCGATAGCATGAGCGATGATTACTGTAATTATGATTTAGTTACTGTCAGGATAAACTCTTAATCATGTTTAGCATGTGATTGACAAATCGCATTTAATGTCACGATAATCTCCTGTTTAGATGCTTGATGATAATTTATATATTAAACAATACACTGAATACTCCAAAACAGAAGAATGTTTGTCAAATATCTCTTGCTTTCTTTTGTCAATGAATGTCAATTATTCACCTTTATTCTTCTTCTTGTTTATATCTTCAACAATTTGAAGCGCCATGCACCGTTTGTCCTGTTTCATGGAAATACGACTATGTTTAAGTTGTCTGGAGTAACTTCGTGATTGCTAATGAATAAAGAGAGACTTGCAACTCAATCTCAAATAGTCGTTAATTCCACTAGTCCTTTTGGTGTGTTATGCCACTCTTTCAATTGAATGAACCTTTTCTTAGGTTTTCAGGTCATATAATTCAATGCAATAATAGGAGTGAATGGCATATTGTACTATTTAGCAAAAATAATCTGAAAAATAAGGTGCTTACAAAACATGCTTCGTGCATCGGGTTGAGTTTTACTACGTCAGGTGTTAATCAGAAAACCTTTTTCCTTTTTCACCAATAAAAATATATTTTTTGAGTTCCTTCATAATGAGCTAACTACACCATTCGATCACATGCTTGTGCACAGGGCCGTAAATTGCGGGGGGGGAGGGGGGAAGTACATCTCCCTTTCTTCCCACCGGAAATTAAAATCTTTTTTCGTTATTTCTGGTCGCATGGAGAAAATTTTTTTTCTTACACCCCCCTCAAAAAGTTTAAATGTATAGAATTCTACATCTTTCCTATGAATTATCGGAGAATTACTTCAGAGCTGTAAGATAAAACGTCTCAGTTGTTCTAATAATTCCTTCGACATTTTTCTTTCGCTGTTTTCAATGTATACCGTTTCTAAGATAATTGGGGAAAAAATTCCGTTATAGTTGGGAAAAGTAATACGTATTATACATTAACCGACAGATCTCGATGAGCTGAATCGGCCGATGCAACTCTTAAAACTTTATCTCCTGGACTTTTCGATAAAAAATGTCGAAAAGATTAATTTGTAATCGAAAGGTGAGTTTTGATAGTCAAAACGCGTACTTGCGAAACTGATACTTTTGAGCTTCACGATTGAATAAAGCACACGCAGACGAATTGAACGGTGTATAATAAGTTGAATTTTGTTTCTATTCTCATTGACAATAAGAATTTAGAAATTTCATTGGATATTTCTTTCTTGAAAATCCCACAGGACATTTTCGCGTATTTTTCAAAAAAATTTCTCGATAATGCAGTATTACAGATTCATTTTTTATCAAATAACAAACCTCATGAGATCTAAGAATGACCAAAGTTTGATCTTGATTGGAGTATTCTTTATCGAGATATCGAAAAAATAAAATCGAAAATCTCACCGGACACTTTGTGGGGATTTCCAACAATATAATAGAATTTTTTGTACAAATAAAGTGCTTTCCAATTTTATTTCCTCATTAATTTGTTATGCACTCAAAGCTGTATCGATTCTACTGATGAACAATCATTTCCAGTTTTTTCTTTAGTTCGAGATTACGCTTTGAAATCTCATCGGACATCCGTTTTTATTTTAGTAGACAGTGCCAAAGATCAATGAACGCCGAAATACAAGAGTTATATCTCGTAAACTATAGAAAACAAAACGTTGACTTCTAACACAGTATTAAGCCTAGTGTATATAAACAAAACAAACAGAAAAATATTTTTAAAACTGCTTCAACGCAAAAGAAATTATTCTCTTTTTACATGTAGAAAATGAACAGTACAATCACTATGCCATTCACTCATAGCTTGTGCAAATATCATGATCCACAGCAGTAATGATGATTCGATACACAGTGATCTTTTATCGAGAATAATCATCAATTATAATTAAGAACAATCACGTCACATTGTTAAATCCTTACTCATAGTTAACTCTAATGTATGACTCATCTTAATCATAATCAACGCTGTCATATGAACATAGCGAATGAATGAATTAAAAAGAATTTTGCAATGGTGCAATATTAATTCTTGTTGAAACGCAATTATCGTAATGCATCATTTTAAGTAATATCACCTAGCTGGTCTGATTGTAGTGCTAAAACCAAAAAATGCATTTTAGCATTTAATACTAATTGTCATACTTTACTTTGCCAAGCTTCATACTTGCAGATGTAGAATGTGAAGAAACTGATCTTTTCTTGCGTGAAAAAATAGCTGAAATACAGTGCAGTGTAAGAAAAAAAAGTGCAATATAAAATTATTTTTGACAAATGAGTTCTCCATTTAGAAAAATCGTGCCGATAGTCTAAATATCGATAATTATCAATTAGTTTATTTTCTTAAAATCATTTCAGAAAAAACAATCAAAGAAAACAGTTGTAAAATAACACAACTGTAGAAAAGTTTATTTTCACTTTTTCCAAAAGAGAAAAAGAACATTTAGATGCGGGTTAACAAAAACAAACAAACACACGCACACATTTAACGCGCAAAGTTAAGCAAGAAACAATAAAATAACCGAAGATATTTACATTGCACATGTGGATAAAACGGAGTGGAAAATAAAAAAGCACATTCAATGTTTTTTTGTTGATTAAAACAATGAGATTATACAGATAAAAAAATACATATAAAACTAGGTAGCAGACGTATGTGCGTCAATAATCGAAAAAAAAAAAGTAAAAAGAATCTGATTGTCAAAAGATATTGTTCTTCTTTATTTTCTTTGTTTCAAATGAGCAACTGTTGAACATAAAATCACTATAAACTATTAAATAATATGTTCTAGAAAAATCATTATTTATTCACAACAATAGCAAAAAAAAAAAATTCGAATGATTAAAGATATGATCAATCTTTTGTAGCACATTGTGGATAATAGTATACTTTTAGTGAAATAAAAATGTAATCAATAGTCGTGCACTGAATACTTAAAGCAAAAAAAATGCTTAAAAATAAGTTAAAGTAAATTGTAGATATTATTTTGAATAGCCTTATATCGAGTGACTATTATAGACAAAGTTTGTTTATTCAAAACAAAAACTGTCCTTATATGACAATAAGAATTGTTTAAAATTAATATCCAAGTTTTTTTTTTTAAACAAATTTTGATAGTACAAGAAAAGGCAATGATCACCAAAATAAATATTTAAAAAAATAAGAAATTTAACATAGATGATCCAATCACAAGGCAATATCAGACCTAATTGATACAAAACAAAAAGAAAACCAAAAAAATCTTTTAAATTTTATCAAAGAGAAGATAGTTGAAGAAAAAGAGTTTTTGCATATAAATCTTAGTGCGAACAGAAGACACAAATACATAAAAAATAATTAAATGGTATTTGAGTTTGTGTTTGTTGTCGTTGTAGATGGTGAATGATGATTTGTATTGGTAGTTGAGGGAGTAACAGTTGTCGGTATGATTAATGTTGATGCTAATTGTATTTGTGCTGTTTGTTGATGTGGCTTTGAAGCAGATACTTGTTGTTGATTTAATAATTGTGGCACCTCTTCATCTATGAGTTTTAATAATCTCTCAACGTACTGACCATGCGCCTAAAATAAGTGAGAATAGACGATCATTTTTATTAATAGTCTCATTTTTAGAATGAACTCACTTCAATATCATTGTGACCACCACCTAAAAATTTGAAATTTATAAGAGTATTGCAATTCTTCGAAAAATTCAAGTAATAACATACCTTCAACCCATAATGGTTCTATTGAATTTTGAAGCTTGTTGTATAACGCAAAACCATGAGAAACATCAATAACATCATCTTCCGTTCCTTAAAAAGAATGGACATGAGCGTGTGTAGATTCTGTACTATAAAAAAATGTATATGTACCATGAATAATTAGCACAATGGATCTAATGCGATGAATTTTATCTATCGATGAAAATGCATCACAACACCACGTTCGTTTTGTATCAGGAAATGCCACACGCATGCCAGAGGTAAGTGGTGAATGTAAAATAACTGCTGAACAACAATCTCCATGTCTTGATGCTAAATCGACTACAGGCACGGTACCTAAATATAAAGCACAATTAATGTATACTTTTTATAAGAAAATTTCTATACTAACCAATAGATTGTCCATATAATATTATTTGTGATTCATGCAAATGATAACGTTGTTTTAATGATTGATATGCTGCTTCAATATCGCAATACATATTTTTTTCTGATGCTTTTCCTTGAGATACTCCATATCCAGAATAATCATAACTTAAAATATTACAATTCAAACGTTTACCTAATACAATAAAAAAACTAGACATTTGACCTAAAAAATATAAATCACAACAAGTTATTTATATCAAACAAGCAAATATTTATATTTACCAAGATCAACAGCATTTCCATGACTAAATAAGATATAGTATTTTGGATTTGATACACATTTAATGTATAAACAAGCAATACGATTATTTCGAGATGTAGTTACATAATAAGGTTCTAACAGGGACATTTCAGTATTTGAATGTTGCCATTCGGCACGATCAGTAAAATTTATGGTATATTTTGTCGTAGCATCGCTAGTGGATGATTGTTGTTGTGGATAATGTTGAGTACCATTTACATCTGTCGGAGATGTCGACAGATTGCTTGCAACTAATGTGTAGGTTGGTTCAGGGGGAAGAAATGCTAATTTTGCAGCAATTCGTGAAGGACACGGAGGACAACAAAATAAACAGCAGAGATCACGAATAGATAAAGTATTCATTATATATTCATTAGTTCGTTCACACCAAGTTAAACTATTTTTTTCGGAAAACGTTCATCTTAAGTTATGAATACATCTGAAAATAAAGTTGATAGATATTGAAAAAATCTTTCAACAGGACAAATAGTTTGATGTAAAAATTCAAAATAACTAATGCAACAAAAATCTTTTATTTCTTATTTGAATTAAAAAGCTACTTTATAACAGTATTTCTCACACCGACAGCTTAAACTAGGTGGTAGATTATCTTTTGTAATTCGACATCCATGTATTTCAAATACATTATACTAATCTCAAGCGAGTACATTTGTCTCTTTTCTTTTATCACTCAATTACAGCTTTAGATGGAGAAGAAAAAAAACACATTAATTCATCTCTCCATCATCACTCACACACTTTCGTAAGAAAAGAAAAGTATGTATATAAAAAAGTTTCATAAAAAAAAAAAAACTAAAGGATATTTGTATTAATAACCGACGGCTATTCATTTCTTTTTTCCTCGAGAATTATTACAAAAATCTATTTCGACAAATATCATACAGATATTCTATATACTTAGAGACAAATTTTATGATTAAGTTTCGAAGATTAGTTTACACTTTGACGTTCAACATTGTAGAAAGAGACTATCCAACGTTAATCGAAACAGATTCTTGTCTCTCTTCTAGTTAATCTAACTGAATTTGTATTAGTATTACATAAACACAAACGTTCTATTCGAGTAAATCAAGCATAATAATTGTTACTATAAACGTTAATGTCGTTGATTATAAGACAAAAAAAAGATAATGTATAATCTATTCATATAAGAGAATATGTTTGAAACTAAAAATTTATTTTCAGCTTATACCCACTGAGTTAATGCACGCACACAAAGTCTCATCACACGTAAGAAAAAACGAATTATAGAATATAAAAAAAAAAAAACACAAATTGTTAGCAAGAAAGAGTGATAACGCCTACATTCTATGATAAAAAATTTGCTCATGACTAAATCATTTAAACATTCCTCATGATTGAATAATTATTTATAATTAGATTGATCAAAAGGAAAATTATGAAAATTTAGTTTTCTGATTTAGATGCGTTGAATATTCTTCTTAATCAAATATTAGCGCGACAGATTCTCTCTATGAGTTATACTGATATGAAAAATAATTAATCTTACATAATTTTGTCGAACTTAATCAAGCATTGATTGGTATAAATAAGAGATTATTTATATGTAACTCTCCTTTTCCATGTCAGTCATTATGTTCGCTTTTCAACTTAATATGGTTAAAAGAAAACAACAAACTACAGTTTTATCATAATTAGTGCAGATAAATAATTAAACATTGTATACATATGGGTCATGTTACGGGTTAGCTATAAGAAATATTTCAAACATATGTTAAGAGAAACAGAATGAAAGACATAAGAGAAAAACTGCCATTTTTTGACATATGTTTATTCGCTTTTAAGAAGAATACGTTCTTCCGCTTTCTATCACAAATTAGTGAACGTATAGTAAAAAGAACTAAAATGTCTCGGAGAAGTGTAGCCTAAAAAAACTAATAAATATTATGTAATAATCGTTTTAACATTCTTTTCTTTATTAATCTTATTACGCAGAATTTGATTTTCTGAGTGACATTTATACATCAATTATATCAACGTCTATTGTCATTCTATTGTTAAAAAAATGACGCTTCGAAGTTCAAAACAGTTTCGTTGCATGCAAAAAATTACAGTTTATATTCTCAATTGTATTAAATGATTAAAACTTTCAACATGTAGAATGGAAGAGAGAAGATTGTAATATATACGTAATAAACAAAGTGCAGCAATGAAGCCTTTAAATTCACTAGCAAGTTTGAAGAAAGTATGTAAAAGCAAATAATAGCTCAAGTAAAGCACAAGTTTTGAAGATTTGAAGTTCAATTAAGTTTGCAACGGTTTGAAGGGAAGATAATAGCGAACGAAATAATAACATTTCAGCAGTTATCTGTTTGAAACCTATTTAGATTTGATGGTGTTGTTTTCATTCGCTTCTATCTACTCATGAGTTCGGATCTACTCATGAGAATTGAGGTTAAAATCTCCAAAAACCTTACTTTACGATTTACTTAAAAAATCGTACTTTACTTGACTTATTAACTGCTTTTACATATTTTCTTTGTACTTACTGTGTGATCTGCATAATCTCAGTTTTTTTGTCATTTCCTTAAAATTATGGGGGTGGTATTTCAACAGAGCGCTGTTGATTTTAAAGATTTATCAATTTTATACTTTCTCTATATCATGTTGTTTTTATTCGTGCACGAAAAGAATAGAAAAAGCTGTCAACAGGCTAAATACTTGTAGAAAAAAATATGTTTCGCATGTCTTTCTAGCGTTAAAAAGATCACGACAATCTTTGATTTCTCTTCGATATGTCGGAAGTCAGCCATATAAGAAAAAAAGAGATTTAAAAAGTTATTATTGACTTAAATCGTTTCTCGTTATTCTGTAACCTCAAACATTCCTCGATTATTCGAGAAATCACAGATGTTTTCATACTCAGAAGAAACCTCTTCAATAGGCTTTCATAATGTAAAAGTTTGTTTACTCTCAGTTTATTATCTTTTGTACATGGTCTCGAATTTTTGCAAAAAATAAAAATTTGTTCCCACGGACGCTTTGCAATTTTGGACCCATGCATTTTGCAACCGCATGTTTGATAAGGAAAAATTCAAGTATACTGACCAGTAATAAAAAGTGAAACATCCAAAACAATTTTTCGTACTACTTTTTCTTATTACAATCCGTTACGTCTCAAAATCTTTAGTATTATTCTTGAACAGATAAAAATAAAACTAACTTATTCTTTTATTACAGAAAGCAAAAAAATACACGTAATGAAAATGTTTCAATCTTTACAATAGATGACCCACAAATTGAGTCAAACAATACAAATGATGTTTAAGAAATGAATGGCGAAAGTTAAGATTAATTCTAAATAAAACGACACAATTATCATTCACAAAAAAGAAAAGAAGAACCATATAGAAAATTATTATAAGAAATAATCTGGTACTACACGTTTCGTTGCTGACGACCGTTGATCTTGTGGTGCCGCTTCAAATATTGTGAAACCTCTATTTAAATGTTCATCTAATTCTAATATCGCCGCTACATTTCCACAACGATAACAATAATTTGGTGCAGACCATATTGTTAGCACCGTTTCGTTAAAATGCCACTTATAGCCCTCCATAACGAGTTGATGTGCTCGACATATCAGATCTATATTATTTGTTTGATTAAATTGTGAGACAACATCGCTACCAAACAGATAACCAGCACCTCTTGGACTAACTCCCCAACCTTGTGTTTCTTCTGGATCAGACCTAAAAAGCAGAACAAATACTAGAAACTACCTATAATGCGCATCGATTGCATGAAATTTTAAGGATAACTAAAATCATTGAAAGTATTCATTGAAAGTTTGATTGATCTTTAGGTTTGTATACGGTCATGAAACGGATGAAATGAGCAAAATTAAGAAATTTTCATATAACAAGTTAAGCAGCACTAAGACCGAGAGTCTTGTTAGTTGTGCCATTGAATAGTTTCTGCAATAGTGAACAAAAAGAAATCTTTATCATTATTAAACTCGCCACTGATATTATCGTAATGTTACTATAAAAACGTACTCTTCAAAAGTAGATTCGTTTATCTAACGCT
This sequence comes from Didymodactylos carnosus, assembly GCA_905250885.1. Taxonomy (NCBI): domain Eukaryota; kingdom Metazoa; phylum Rotifera; class Eurotatoria; order Philodinida; family Philodinidae; genus Didymodactylos; species Didymodactylos carnosus. The sequence continues at coordinate 42,035 of CAJNOQ010000426.1, read as the reverse complement.
TGTCAAACAAAATGTGTCTTTGTTTTCTACTAAAGCAGAAAAGAGAGTAGAAAATACGATTCATGAATGTTTTGAATTCAAAAAGTATTTACTCTCATTTTTGAAAATATTTCCTATTGTTAGCCTAATTATTCGATTGTTGAAGCAAATATTAAAAAAATAACTTCATAGTGTTCATCTACAGCTGGTTTACTATCAAATCATCTTTTTCCCGAATTTCTAGTATGATGGCTCGAACTAAGGACAAAGGGTTGCCTTGAGAGAGAAAAATGTACAGACGAAAAAAGACGAATTTTTTCTAGCGAAAAATAATAAGTTTCCTTTCAAAGAAGTACTTAAGAATGCAAACTTTTATTTTCAAGTCAAATTACCATAATAGATCACACATGGGCCCATCGTGTGGTACTTCCATTTTTCGATCGATTTGTCGTATTTGATCTAATGTATTGATCGATGGACTCAAACCACCGTGAACACAAAATATTTTACCATCAATAACAGCTGATAAACTTAAATAATCAAACACTTCTGTACAATAACGCCATACCATAACACTTCCATATTTTCTTAAACATTCATCATAAAAACCGTATACCTGTGTAATTTGTCGTGATTCATGATTACCACGTATTAATGTGATACGATCAGGATATCGTACTTTTAATGCTAATAATAACAAAAATGTTTCAACGCTATAAAAACCACGATCAACAAAATCACCCAAAAATAAATAATTTGTTAACGGTACATCACCTATAAAATACACATATTATAAGTTATTTAAGAGATATAGTTGGACGAATAGTTTTTCTTACCTCCAACACGAAATAATTCCATTAAATCAAAGAATTGGCCATGTATATCGCCACAAATTGTCACTGGTGAATCAACACACTGAACATTGCTTTCTTCCGTTAATATTTCACGTGCTTTTGTACACAATGTTTTTACTTCGCTTTCTTTTATTAATTCACAACGACGTAATTGTTCAATTTGACGATCAAGATCGGATAATTCAGACATAGTGGATCGTCTAGAATAAAAATAAGTAAGACGTATGTTGTCAAATAAACCACGTTACTAAATGATGTTCACAATTACTTCAACTCTGAAGGCAAATTATCTGCAACGTTTGACTATTTAATTTAGAGAAGGATCTATTACTACATACTACTGAGAAAGCAATATTATAACGACAAGCACATTGCCGAACGCAAATAAACACGTTTTTTTATTCTGATCATATTTTACTGTTACAAAAGTATTGCTTTTTGATTGAATAGGTAGCCATAGGCAAATATCAAAAATTATCTTATTTTAACATTTGTCATTTCTAACAACTTCTAGAAACAAATAAAAAAACAATTAATTTTTCGTATTTCCTGTTTCGAACAAACAATTACACATTTTTTGAACAAAAAAAGAAAATGTGACGAAGACTGTACAAGAAAGATAGAAAATAGTTTGTTAAAATAATTCTGTAGGTAAGAAAATACCACTGCAAGTGTACGAAGGAAGCAGAGAAATACAATGACTATTTGAGCGAAACGAAGTAGATACGTATTGCGAATTTAAGAAAAATATGCCCCAATAGCAACAACAACAGTCAACAGAGATATGTAAAAAAATCAAAAGAATTTTTCTTTTAGATCACTGTTTCAGAGATCAATATGTGACTTATTCAGAAAAAAAGAAAAAAAAATACACTCACACACAGAAGACGATGTGATTTGACGCTTATATGGATGGTCATATACTTCTAAGATGCAGTATTCGAACTTCCAACATCAAATCGTGTAAACTTAGACAAGTTACTCATGTCTATGCGAAAGAAATCTGTATAGCTAGCTATAGTTGACGATAACAAAAAAGATGAATGATCATCTTTTAAAATTATTCGTACGGTAGATATTAGACTAATTAAAACTGATAAATCTCTCAAATTGTGTCGGTATTCTGTAATATTAGCGAGAACCGTAAGGCAGAGAATTCTTCCTTCTTTTTCCATCTATATACAGACACCCAACAGATATAACTCGTTTGTTGAATGGAAAAGGAAAAAAACTTTAAGGTTATTATTTACATTCAAAATATAGAATCGACACGGATTAAAGAATTAGAAATTTTGAGCATTTTCCTTTTTCTATTTATGTCCAGTAACATCAATATTTAATTGTGTGATGGCCTTCGGATGGTTTTAATGGTGGAATTGATCCAGCAGGTGATGTGTTTGAATAATCATTTTGACTGGATAATGACGTGCATGTATTTGCTACTGTTGTTGTTACAGGCGGCAAGGGAGCGTCATTTATACTGGTAATAAACACTTGGACAACAAAATTTCTCTGTAATTTTATATCTTCAATCGTATTACGATCATCTAAACATGCAAAAATGAATTTTAGCTAATGAAAAAAACTAGTCAATTTTTCAAAACATACTTAATTGTTTTCCACCAAAAAATAAACGTTGTGATTGCGCATCAATATTTTCTAGAGTTGCTAGACGTCGTTTGATATTTCGAATCTTTTCTTGTTGTTTACAAGGAAGTTTATGTTCTTTACCATTTGATAAACGAAATTTAATTGGTAAACTAATATCTGATGTTGGAGTTGTCGTTGTTCCATTGACTGTCGACGTCTGACCATTTCCTGATGAATCATTATAATCACTCGATTTTTTTCGACGATGCTGATGCTTTTTTATTTCACGTACAACAGGATTTTTTAATTTTGTTATTCGAGATAATGTGGGTGAAGATGATGACGTTGTTTGATCTAAACCTGTTTCACTAATACCTGATTCACCTTCAGGTGAATCACTTGATTCGTCAGCGAGGTTTGTTGGCGCAGTAAGAACGTAAATAGGCAATTGATAACGTGTACCAAGTTCATCATAACAATCAAGAAGTGAACCTAAAATTGATATAATATCATATCTGCTTTAACTAATAGCTAGAAAAAATGAATGAATACATACCAAATGGACATGTAATATTGGCACAATTGATAACTAAAGAAAATAAAAAATACGATATAACCATAGTATAACACTCACAACTACTACGAGACATACTTGATTGCGCTAAATCATAATCGTTTTGTTCAATTGCATACACACCACCGTGAAGAGCATCCCAGATTTCTTTCCGTCCTTCGAAGGAAGGCGCTAGAAGAAGAAAAAAAAAGCTTGAAATTAGATAATTAACATAGATAGTATAGACAACATACCTGTATCCCAAAATTCCTCTCGTTTTCGACGTAGTTGATTTTCAGACAACGGTACATCAGATTTCCATTTTAGTTTTGTACGACTTAGCGGTTTATTTCGACCTACGCTAACTAAAATAGAATTGAAAATAGTTCATTTAAATATTTCTGCAAATGTAAGAGAAAAGCCGAGTATCATCTGTAAATAAATACAAGTACGTCTATCAAGTAAGATTTTTAAAAAGGATAACACTTTTGCAATACCTCCGTTAATAGTGCCAGTATTTGGACGATATCTACTTCTACCATGACGCTCTCTATTTGAACTGACACATACTCCCATAATTCTAAAAAATAAGCAAGAAAAAGTAGATCAATTCATCAAAATAAATAAAAATCACACTTACCACTAGTTCAAATGCATCTTTTTTACTTAGAAAAAATCAATTTCGTTTTTGAAGCAGCCCTACTTAATATACGAAACCCAGATACTTGTTTTCTACAAAAAAAAGTTTGGGGACAAGAAACTTGACATCAGTTTATAATGTGTGGTCTAGAAATCGTCTCTTTAATATTGTGTGAGACGGTATGGAAAAATAAAAATAACTGGCGATGCCCTTATTCCGGTAATTTTTTTCGAAAATTTAACTCATCCTCTAATATGAACCTATAGGTATTTCACAGGATAACGAAAATTCGACTTCAAGTCAAAAATACGGTAAGTAAGGAGAAAATTTGAAAAAATAATTACATTACTACAATCTAGAAAAAACGTCTCTCCAGAGACACATTAAGTTAATTCAACTTTATTCACAAAGAGTGAGAGATAATAAAAGGTCTCCGACTGTGGCACGATGACCTTGCCAAACAAATAACCAGATAACAAGAAAAACAGTAGAAATAGATAAAAAAATAAGAACTTGAAAAGTATATAAAACAAGCAAGACAAATAAGAACATTATATTATTAAAGAAGGAGCTAAGAATAATGTAATATTACTAAAATTTAAGAAGGAAGGGAACGGAAAAATGCTTTTTTTGAAAGATAGTAAAACAGAACAAACAATGATCGATTTTGGAAGATTGTTTCAGCCGATAGTTGTAGACCAAAAAAAAAGGAACATACTGTTTGAGGAGAAAAACCGTTAGTAAAAGAAGGAATACGAATATACTTGAATTGGTGAGAGCATAAAGTAGAATATTGAGAAAAATCGCGTAAAAAATGGAAAGACGGCTAAGAATTGATAAATCTTTAAAGAAATTTATAAGTCTGGAATAATTACGACGATGTAAAGGATTTCGAAGAGAAAATTAAGCAACAAAAGAACTAGAAACATTATGATTGAGTTCACGAGATAACATGAGCAGCAAATTTGTCTATAGAATTAACAACAGAAAAGAGAAAACGAACGATCATTTTCAAAAGGATACAAGATACGTTCAACGTCGAATCTCAACTAGTGCTTAACCAAAAACTCATCAGCATTCGCTCATAGACCAATGAAATATCTCCGGTATGATCACTCCATCTGGTTATGAAACAATTACAAAAACATTATCGATAAAGAGATTACCTTACAACACAACGAGACAGTATTCCTATCAAAAAACAATGGAAAACATAGTCAGAAAGCTTCTGAAAAGTCACAAGACATAACAACACTTTTTACACTAGAATTCCGAAAATTAGAGATAGTTGAAGACAAGAACATTAAAGTATCGAGAGTGCATATTTACGACAACAATAGAATTTATTTTAAAAAAAAAGCAATGTTTGGAAAGATGGAAGGTAGAAAGCTATGAACAAAATGCCTACATATTTTGAAAATAACAGAAAGAAACAGACAGAACAATAGACCCAACTTAACTTGGTTAGAAACATTGGCCAGAGCTCTCTCCTTATGCAGAAGAACAACTTATATAATTTTTTATAGAGCTAGAAAATTGGCACGAAGAGAAATATTAGCAGATTGAGAGAGAAAAGAATACATTCCGCCGACTGTTGATCAAGTGCTGGAGTAAGCATTCAATATTCAGTTTAGAGAAGCCAACTGTATTAATTTTGATAAGCTTCAAGCAGTGGTCGCTCGGGTTGCTCCAAGCTCATAAAGCAGGGAGGATTAGATCAAAACCGGAGCCAAACGTCGCAAAAATTTTGATACCACTGTAGCTTAGTTTTAAATCGGAGCAAACAATTATTGCAACAAAGAGAGGTGTTAAATCGATAAAGAGGAATATAAAGACTCTTTCTTAATGATTTCCAAATCTTGCGAGGACTATATGTTAAAGAAATTAGAGAAAGAAATACGAAACTTTTTCATGGTGGTATATAGATTGAACAAGATCTCTAGCCTTACAAAACGTATGAAAGTTATGAGAATAACGTTTTAGGTTACGAAGACATTGATAAATAAGACTTCACCATATCAACGCCACTAGTCTTGTAAAGACCATAAAAAATATAAGATAGGAGCAGCGCCCTTTGTTCAACTATTGACCTTTTTTAAAATCATAACGAAGAGATAAAGCGGAAAGAAAAGTCCTAAGAAGGATGCTAAAGGAAGCACTAACGTAGAAATAGGACGCACTGATGTATTTTTAAAGCGAAGAAAGTTCAGTTGCTTTTCCGTTTAGGTGTACCGACATCGATTTGTAAGAAGATAGTTGAATTTGTATTACTGCATTTCCTCGCAAGTCTGGCTGTTATATCTTCAGCAAGGCAAATGAATTTGCGCTAACTGACTGGTCTCTCTTATTAGTAATATTTAGACTCCCATATGACTGTGCCATTCAAACAAATCGTCTGCCTCTATGCTGTTACCACGAATAGATGGGAGTACGAAGCTCTGCTTATATAATAAAATCTCAATTAAAGTCAAGTTAGAGTCGTCCAGTTATTACTTTACAAGAACAGACGGTTTATTTTGAGCGATAACGATCAAGGAAAAAAAAAAAAATTTGCCATGCTTTTCATAGGATCCGAAGCCATAATATTAATTTACAGGATGACGGACAAATAAAGCGAAACGATTATATAGCGAAAACTAAAACGAAATAAACCCTTGTCCAGACTAGAAAAATTAACTTTGTCTTAACAAAACTGATTGGCGTGAAAGTTAACTGTATAAAGATCGGAGCCTGAACAAGGTCTAAGCTTGTTTCATACTACCATAAAAAATAGGCGTCAATTGATGGGTAGCGGGGGTATCTTGAATAATATTAGTTCTAAAATCTGCAAAATGAAATAACCGCAGCCTGGAAAGGCGAATATTATGTTGATTTTGATCCTTTTTATGAGGATAAGATAGGTGTCTGATAAAATTTAGTGGACTGAGGGGTGTTTCACAGAAATTCTTAAGTCTTCGACTTAGACTTAAGTCATACTTAAGTCTCCGTTTTGTCTTAAGTTAAGCTAGACTTAATTTTGAGTGTTTCACAGAATTTCTTAAGTCATAGACTTAACTTAAGTTAGACTTAAGTTGGCGACTTAAGAATTTCTGTGAAACAACCCCCTGCTTCATAAATAGTAAATTTTTGAGAGTAAATCGATAAAAACAAATTTTCGGCAGCGACGTCGGAAATATTTCAATTTCTGAGAATTGAGGATAAATCGATAAGTTCGTATTTAACGAATCGGAATTATTTGCTGGCGGCCATCTTCGACGGGAAAAATTCATGGCTATAGTGTGAAACAAGCACGAAATAATTAGAATATAACTAGTAAATGACTGAATATATAAACAAACGAAGGAAAAATCATTACAGTCTTTATCAAAACAAAAACTTCTTAGAGTGACAGGACACTTCTACTGAATGCATTTTGGTGCAGTGGCAGTGATATACTTCAGGGGGAACGCTGGTCGCTGATATATTTTTCTCCATTCCATGCTGTACAACTGTAGAATCAGATTGTTTTGCTTTTCATGCCCAGAATGTTGGCATTGGGTTGGGTAGACGAACCATATATTAATTTCAGTAAAGGCTTGGAGCCTGAAATCAACTGATTGGCAGTTAGAGTCTTATTTTTACAGAGTAAGGCACATTAATGCGACTTAATTTGATTCTAAGTCGCATTTTTTTTACAGTGAGTGACTGTAAGAACGCGTGACTTTGTAATCTTGTACTTGAACCCACATTTGCATTTATATTTCATCTCATCTTAATTTGGTGTCTTGTAAATTGGATTAGTGTTTAATTTTGAAAATTCTTTGAATACGAATCAGATTTATGAGAAACGAGACCAAACTCAGATGAGATGTGAACGTACAGGTTTTACATTCCTTTTCAACTATACAGATGATTCTATATTTGATTCTTGCATATAAGGATGAATTATAAATTTGAATTTTTTCTATAGTCCTTTAAGCGGTTATCATATTTAATCCATGTGACTTTATGGATTAGATAGTACAAATGTATGTTTTTAAGAGTTAAGATGCTCAGTGGGGCCTGTTTCTTAAAAAACTTAAGTAGAAAATCTTACTTAAGTCAAAAAAGACAAAGACTTTTTTGGACTTAAGTTTGACTTAACCCTTTCCAGCCGGCTGTTTCAAAAACACAGCAAAAAGTGTTGCCAAATGGCAACATCAGGCTGGAAAGGGTTAAGTCAGATTTTCTACTTAAGTTTTTTTAAGAAACAGGCCCCTGATCAATAGAATGGAATGTTTCAATAACGATTTGTTGTCCATTTTCTCTTCTATCTATCTGTACAAAAAACTCATCGACTGAATGGATCATTATTGAAACATTCCATTTTATTGATCAGTGAGCATCTCAACTCTTAAAAAATGACTTTTGCTATTTCAGCTGTAACGTTTGTAAAATCCATCCGTTTGAGTTGAAAATTTCATATTGTCATATTAACACTATAGCAAACATTTTGGATGGATTAAAATCAAATTTGAGATTAGTCACGGGTTGACCTGCCAAAAACTACCAGAAACTGATCCTTAATCTTATCTCTACTCTTTGCACTGCAGTGTTATAGCTGATGATTAATTATCTTTTAAAAAAATATATACATTTGTACTATCTAATCCATAAAGTCACATGGATTAAATATGATAACCGCTTAAAGGACTATAGAAAAAATTCAAATTTATAATCCATCCTTATATGCAAGAATCAAATATAGAATCATCTGTATAGTTGAAAAGGAATGTAAAACCTGTACGTTCACATCTCATCTGAGTTTGGTCTCGTTTCTCATAAATCTGATTCGTATTCAAAAAATTTTCAAAATTAAACACTAATCCAATTTACAAGACACCAAATTAAGATGAGATAAAATATAAATGCAAATGTGGGTTCAAGTACAAGATTATAAAGTCATGCGACTAGCTTTCGACGGTCGGATCGGCAAAGAATTTCGGAGTGAATACGAATAAAACAACAGGTAAATCAATAAAAAATAGACATCATCTAACAAGCACCGAAAACTGTCTTCTCTGTTCATTCTTCGATGCAAAATCGCACTAAATACTGTTCAAGTCAAGAGAATTCATTCTCTATTCTGTATATATGGATCAAACTACGTATTTTAACGAAACGTTAAGTCGAAAAACAGGTGAGGTCTTAGCCTATCCATACGGAAAGTGAGGCTTGGATCTCTGCAGCCTCTCGAGCCTGTTGCCTGTGTGTGTACTGATCGCTTTGTTATGTTAATTTAAACGATGATAATAAAAGTATAAATCATATTTAATATAAGATTTTTCAAACTAACAAATGGATGTTTAAAACACTTTAAGTATCAAATATTGAACATTTCCTGGATTATGTCAGAAAATTTTCTGACAAACTTTTTCTGTCACGAGAAATTTTCCAGTCTCACGGGTAGATTCTGCACCTCTGCTTATACGGCACAAATGAGCGGAATAATAGTTTTTGTTTGGCACAGGTGTGCACGTATGTCGATAAAATGAAAGAATTTTACTTATTGTTGAACCACTTACCATTCAATCGTATTACATACACGCATAGTTTCATTTTTACTGTTACTTTATTAACTATCTTAATGACAACTTATTTTCTAACGTGATTTTTGAGTAATTTCTTTTATTTTATTTTATTTTAAACACTGATAACTCATTCTATCATTTGTGGAGAAGCCTATTTGAGTTAATTTTTTTAAGAAACTAATACTTACTGCACGTGTTTTTCTAGATAAAATTCTATTGTTTTCTCTCAGAATAATGAATTAAGTATAATCCATGTAGTAACTTTATCGGTTACCTTCGATCGTCAAGGGCGTTAGTTTTCACTAAATTCAATATTATCAGATAAATATTTAGCACAAAATACTTTTGGTAAATAGAATTTTGATTCTTCAAAACTTGGATAATGTTTTTGAATGTTTGATTTTTTTCGTGTGACAACAGCGGGACGGATTTAATTTTTAATTCATGTTGATACGTGAGCTGGCGTTATATTCTTGCATACTATATAATCAATTAAACGAAGAATACCATTATAGAATCCGAGAATGTCTCGCACTCGTGGTGCGTATATTGTAAAAAATAAAGTGTGTAAATGACACACATAAAGTGAACGCTAAGTTGATTCCCAGTGACCATCTAGAATGCACAGCGTAGGTATGTATAGTACACACTGAGAAGTGACCGTCTGGCTCTACACACTGAGATCAATAATATACTCTACTTGTCTAAACTATCTATGCTGGAAATACCTCAGATTCATCAATCGATTGCTCAAATCTACCATATGGCGATACTTTTTTTTCACTTTTTTTCCTCATGCGTTTTTGCTGGAAATGATAGCATATATGCTTTCGAAGATGGTGATCATGATTCTGAAATTATTTTTTCATTTGATACAGTAGTTCGGGAGAAAAATGGAAAATAAGAAATCTTTTTAGCACACCTAGCTCTTTACACACCGAGATTGACCATCTAGAGAAGGTATACACTTTTCGATGTCGAGTAAACGTTTAGAAGATTTACACATCTAGTAATACACTTTATTTTTACAGTGTATGTTTCGACCAATGAGATGGATTCAATAAATGGAATCAGTAAAATAATTTCTCCTGGTTTCCAATTTGTTTTGCTGTATTGAAAAACTTCATTTGTTTTTAAGGTGATCAAATGCAAATAACAAAGAAAATGTACGTGACCTTTTGCTTGATACTCATATCTTTATATCTTACAGAACTATCTACTTTTCTAACTCTTCCTAGACTATTTTTAACAGATAATTTAATAACACATACGATTCTTTTCACACTTGGCTTTTTGCTTCGTAAGTGACCTTTGTTCACGTCTATATATTTGCTGCTTACACATGCTTCTGCGAGTCTAACTCCCATAGTTAACTTTATGTGTTTATTTTCAGTTGTTTGGCTAATCTTTATTCCATCGAATGCATGGATTTTTCACAATTACAAAATTTTTTCAAATAAGTTGGATTGGTCTAGTTTAATAGATACAGTAGAAAATAACCACTATGAATTACAATTAAGACAATTAGTTCGAGATGAAATAGATACTTACATGAGAAAACTTACTACAATTTGTAAGTCAAAGTATGTAACCATAACAGATATATATGATGTTGATAGACAGCATTGTTACAAAATCTGATTTCAATTTAGCAAGATTCCTATCCAATGTATGATGCCGGCTTCTTCACTAAACTCTGAGGTAAACACTTTTCTATTTTCAAAGGCGTTCCATTTTTTGCATTTTTAGGTTAATGATTGGTTATCGCAACATTTCATTCTTCGTCAAGATTATGAACAAGATCTTACGCGGTTGACGGAACGACAGACTTTACATAGTAGTAGTTTTTTATCATTTTTTGATGAAAAGGTACGCCTCGTGATGTTCTTGTTTAAGAGAATATTATTCTTTTTTATGTTTTGTTATTTCAGAAAGTCAGCTCAATCGTCGAAGATGCATTGAAGAGATATGATGCTGATAAAATTGCTATGCCTGACTATGCATTAGAATCTGTTGGTATATAGTTATTTATTGATAAATCGTATGCCATGTCGAAAAATTATTTTTCAGCGAAAATTATACATTTCAAATCATCTGTAAATGATAAATTTTAGCCTTCTCGGCAACTTTAATGCCGTTAGTTAGGGCTTCATTTTTTTGAGAATGTCGTCCAGATCCTAAAAAGCTTTACATTTTATATTTTGCCTGTAGTCCGGCAACTGCATGACTAATCTCTTTGAGCAGCATATCATTCGATGCAGAACATAATTTTGAACAGATCAGGATACTTCGCTTTGTTGCAATTCAAAAGAACGTATCAAAGTGTTTCAGAAAACGTTCAGAGTTATACATGTCTTAATTATGCCATAAAGCTAAATACATCGAGAAATACTTTTACTAAAATTAACAAACCTATCGGACGTATCATAACCAAGTTATGAATACCATTCTTATATTCAGGCAAGCACCCATTCATCTATAAAGATGATCAAAAGTGATTCACAAAAATGAAACCGTAACTAACGGCATTAAAGTGGTTGGGAAGACTGAAATTGATAACTTACAGATTATTTGAAATGTATAATTTTCAACATGTTGTGTCTGTAGCAAGAATGTTTGGTTGGATTGTGAAAACTCTTTTAACTTCTAAAAAGTGCAAGGTGTGTTATTCTTAACTGATTCTTTAGGTGGTTCTGTTATTATGGAACGAACATCACAAACGTATATAGATCGATCGCCGGTATTGAATATATTTGGGATACCAATACTGAGACTCACAGTAACACCAAATACAATTTTGAAAGTAGCTTTTATGTTACACAAAATTACAGACAAAAAATTATAAATATTTTTCTTTAATAGGGTGGCACATTACCGGGTGATTGTTGGCCGTTTCAAGGATCGAAAGGTTATGTAACAATACGACTAGCATTCCCTGTAAAATTAACCGCATTCACCTTGGAACATCTTCCAAAAACCTTATCATTCGATGGAAAATTACGCACAGCACCAAAAGATTTTAGTGTTCGAGTACGTGAGAACCGATGTTCAAAAAACATGTGTGTTCATCGTACAATTTTTTCAGGGATTAAATTCGATTACTGAACATAATGGATATTTGTTTGGAAGGTTTGTCTATGATGCATCTCAAACATCATTCTCACATATACAAACGTTTCAATTACAAACGAAATCTGAGAAATTCTATCGCTTTATTGAACTAAATATATTATCAAATTGGGGGCATAGAGAATTTACTTGTCTATATCGTTTTCGTGTGCATGGCATACCTGACTTACCTCCGTTTTATTGACTTGCAAATATTTTGTAGTTTTTGTGTTTCTTTTACTTGCTTTTTTTAACGTATTGTCGAATACGTTCTGGTTTTTTGTTCTTTATATGAAACTATGTTCTATTTGGAATTGCAGAGAGAACTTACGTCGTCGAATTACGTATCCTTGTAGCTCTTTCACGGGTTATCCATCACACTATTAACGCTTTGTGATTACAGTTTCCATGGCGGCGATAAAAGCATAACAAGCGCAAAAATACATATTATTCAAGTGCTGTTGAACTTATGCGGGAGATTTCACCGTTATTTCAAACATTTAAATCAATTGTTTATATATTCTTGTAGTTTCTTTAACGAGCTATCGATTGCACTAAGAATGGTTTGTGATTGAAGCGTAAATGGTAGAGAAAAACGCAAAATACCGTGACAAACAGCGATAAAAATCTAGGTCTGAAATGGATTTTTGATGAAAAATGATGCTTCTTTTTATATTAAAGCATTCATTTGCACATATTCTTGATCAGTTTGCCGAACTCTATCAATTGGTATAATTGAAAAAAAAATTCCATTCGCATTTCCTATCGAAAATAAATTATTAATGTTAATTCAGCGTAAAAAAAGGTTGATAATTTATTATAATTTATTTTTGCAACAAAATACATTTCGGAGCTCTAAAAACTACGGAAAACTATTTAAAATTGAATTCTCTGTCGATCTAAGTTGAAATAAAAACATTTTGAGGGGGTCTCCTGGACATTTTTCAACCCCTTGATTCTAAAAAATATTTAAAATCAAGCAAAAATCGATTGATTTTTAAATTTGATTTCATATTAAACTAAAAGTCATTCTGATTTCTTAGTTTTATTTAAAATGCAAATCGATTTTGTATAAAATGGAAAATGCTTCACGGTTTTATAAAAATCATAAAATGAAAACCATTTTATTAGGATTTTTAAAGGGAGAGCGAAACTTTTTTAAAGTCTTCTGAGGTAGTACAATTTTCATTTTTTACAACGTCTCTAGAGGTATTATGAATTTTCTTTTTTTCTAAAGACTTCTGAAAGAGTAGAAATAACAACTTTAACCAAAAAAGGTATCCTAAGGGGAGAACGGTTTCCGTGGGAAAATTCTGGAGATGGGAGTGATCGCTCCGACGCCACTTCCCTAAACTCGCCAGTCACTGGATTTTGTAAAAGCTCAAGAATGTTACTTTTATAAATCGGTTTCATAACTTCAAAAATCTTTAAGTATTGTATAAAACTTCTAAAATCCTCAAGCATTTTTAAAGTCGATTTTACATAAAACTAAGAATAACTGTCGTTTACAGTGTAACGTTATATTCTATTCTCGAAACATTTTTGTTCAATATAACAGCTCTTACCATGGCATAATATCTACTAGATTTTGAGTTACATGGCATAATTTCGAATGTTTCAGTTTATTTTTGCTGCTATTCACATCCATCTAAAATATACCTCGATATAAAAAGGTTTGAACGAACAAATGGAGGAAACATGTTTCGTTTTGGAGAGCTTTTCGAGTTGTATCAGAATCCGCAAACTGTGGCGAGTGAAGAAATGTGCACGTCAGGCTGAGGGTGTTTCAAAAATTCTTAAGTGCTCGACTTAACTAAGTCTAGGCTTAAATCAGGCTTAAGTGTATAAAATTAACACGTAAGTGTACACAACGGGGACTTAAATCTAGACTTAGTTAAGACGAGCACTTAGGAATTTTTATGAAACACCCTCCTGGCTCTATTTGACTTTCATAGCAAAACTAGCGCTCAGTGCGACACATTCCACGTGCTTTTGATGGTTTTCTAATTTTGTTTTCTACGGCATTTTCTGATTTCATATGAGGGAGCGTATTAAAAACTATATATTCCGAAAGAGTGAATGATGTAAGGATACTAAGTTCTCCGGTTTTTAAAAAATCCTGTTTTCAGACATATATCTTATTGCTGATGGGAACCGGTGACCACAAGTATATTTTTAAAAAGGCGTTACTATGGTACCAAATATTCTCTTTGGTTCGAATGGTGTGCATAAAACATGATCATCCTTACATAGAAAAAGTTTTATATACTATAATAAATAATAATATGTTTTTTATTAGATATATGTTTTTTTTAGAGATCTAATGGCGCATCTTTTTAAAAAAAGTTGAAAAGTTAGATTATATCATCACAGGACAGGGCAAGCCTATTGTCGTACCGCTCTGCCCTGTCCTGCCGGGCAAGGCGATATATAGTTTTTGCCCTGTGCTGTTGTAGGGCAGGATAATAAAAAATTCTTTGAGTTGTCCTGCGAGAAATTGGTTTCTGAGATTTTAAGTAAAATTTTGAGATGGAACGATGAAGATAACAGCGGTCGCTTAATTCTGTTTTCTTTCTTACAGTGCATGCGCCGTGGTGGCCACGTATGTGCCCTTTATCTCTCGTATATCTGAAAATACAAATAACAGTCAACTTTTCTAAAATTGATAATTAATAAAAAAAAGACTGTTACGCACGAGAAAGACATCCAGTATTTGTGGTGAGTTTCTTGAAGATAAAGTCTTCTAGGTTAAGGAGACAAACTTTCTTTTGCACTGCAGGACGCCCTGCCCTGTCTTCCTGGACAGAGCCAAAAACTTTTTATGAGTAATTTTCTAACAGGGCAAGGCGGGGCATTTGCTCTGCGATAGTCTGTGTGTTTGGACACCTGGTATCCGTCTACTCACGCTCGATTTACGGACATCATGAGGTTGTAGATGACTATGTATTCCATTCTAACCATTTGCTTGATTATCTTAGGTATAGAAATCACCGCGCTTTTTTTTATCAGTGATCGACTATGTTCTCTTTGCTGGAAGCAGGGTTTAATTAAACAATGTCAGTTTGACCCACAGTAGAATTAAAATAACTTTCGACAGAAATGGTCTGGAACAATAAAAGTTTAAAATCATAGGTAATTCAGGATGTAGAATCCGATGAAATTATCAAACGATCTCTATGATGTCTTCAGAAGGTGTCTGCAAAATGATTTGGGTTCTGACAGATTCTCGATAATGTAATGAAAGCCTATATTCACCAAAACAAACTGTCGTTAGATTATCTTGACCATGAACTTCTTTATTAATCTGAAACAATAATCCACTCTTTGTTGATGTACTATAGTCAATTAATAGCAAAAGACCGTGTTGTAATTAGCGATGACCATGTAACAGTTTATCTTAGGGCTTTCCTGTATAGTTTGTCAGCGATATAATGTGAAATGTCCTCAAATCTAGGCAAGATAAAATAATATTGAAATGATTTTAGATCCATCATGCTTTCGTGCCATATCAGTTCATGTACAATGTCAAGTGTAGGTGTCGTTGAAGATGGTAAACGGTTTTGCCTCAACCACTTTAATGAACATTTTCAACAACTATTGAGTCAAGTACATCCATGTGAAGATGATTTGAATGAGTTATATGGGAAGTTAACTAAAATAACTGCTGCTGGCATAAAAGGAAATCTAATCAAATTGATCGATTTATGGTGTAATTCAGAAAAATTGAAAATTGATAAAGTGGCCACTAATGTTAAAAAGTTGGTTTGCAGTATAGACCTTGAACCTCGACTCGAAAGTAATAAGCAATCTCTATCAAAACAGATAGCTAAGACAAATGAAGATATTGAAAAATATCTTGAAAGTCAACAAATCTCAGAGAAACAACTGCAAGGACTTCAAAGGAAAATCATGCATTTACAAACAGTTGTTGAAAAATTGAAAGAAAGTATCGAATTAAGTACAACAAGCATCAATTATTCTGACATGATTCGAATAAAATCTTCACCGGGCATCTTCATACCATCGTTGGGACAGCCTGTTCGTATTATCCATACACTAAATGAACATCACACATTGGCATCATCTGACTCAACAATCTTACTTTATGATTACGATCTAGTAAGTAATAATAAATATTTAGTTTTATGCAACCACCTTGATGCTTCTCTCACAAAAATACCATGGATCAGCGAACACGTGCAAGACATCTGTTGGAGTGAATCTGCCAGGATTTATATTTTAATGACACAAAAATCGGTCTGTACATTGGATCTAAATTCAGTTGGAACTTTTCAAGATATTGATAATGTAGTGGATAATGACCAAGATTATATTGCTTGTACATGTAATAGAAATAATTTTTATATCACAACAAAATCAAAAATCGATTATTATACTATTGAAGATTCAGTTCGTGAGCCTTCATTACAGAACAGTCAATGCTATTTTGCTTTTGCTGGATCAAAAACAATGAGAGATGCTAAAATAAAAGCGATACATTACAATAATGATCAAAAACTACTGGGCGTATTGTGCTATGATGAATTATCAAATCATTCACACTTAAAATTGTACGATGAAGAAATACAGTACTTAATTAACACAATTGTATGTTTTCAATTCGACACACCATATTTAACAACCTTATGTGACTCAAATCATTTAATTATTTGGTTGATTGGTGACTCAGATCCATTAGACACCCAGAATTGTTCTATTACACAGTATTCTGATATTGAGAGAAAACACTGTAGCACCAATCCACCGCCGAAGCCAAATATATGTTCAGAGAGAATATACTCATTAGTTCAAATAAGCACAACGAAGATCGTGATTAGACAAAGAAATGTGGTAATTATTTATGATACGAATTCACATTGTGTCAAACCATAATTTTGTCGTTTTGTTAGTTAAATTAGAAATATCATTTACTCAAATTCAAGTGAGCATCTTTTTGTTGATATTGGGTGATTATTCTGTGATATTTTTTATCCCGTTGAAATGTTTTTAGTACAAACACAGACTGCATCTTTATTTTTTTATACTTTCTCTATTTTAGTTGTGCAATTCGAACAATACTTGTGATTTTTATTTTTATTTTATTTTTTACTAAGAAGAATGTTTCAAAGCTGAACGTTCGGGTGTGAAGAGTTTAACTCCTCATTTTTTTTTAAATTTGGTTATTTTACTCTCTTAATGGTCTCTAGTGGTTGTGTTTTCTGCTACTAATATCAGATGATCTTCGTGAACCACCTAACTCGAATCGGGTTTGAAACATCCTTAAATACTACCAAGAATCTGGTTTCAGTTGTTTTGTAAAGAAGATAGAGATTCTGTAATATTTATCGATATAAGACAGTGATAAACAATTAGTTTGTTTCGGTGAAATGATGTATTATGATTTTACGTTTTCTCATTTCTTTCGTAAAGGTAGCCAATCTGTAAAGCGCAGTTGTGGTCTCAAAAATTTGCTGAGCAAATTTTGTCTTGGATACCACTAACTCTAACTAGTAAAAGTCCTATGAGTATCTTGACAGGATCCGAGACATATCCTACTAGGATTTCGCTTTAATTTCTTAGGATCCTAAACAAACTTAAGCGAAATCCTAGTAGGACTGATTCTGTTAGGAAGTTATTAGGTGAATCCTAAATGTTACGATCCTGTAACTTCCTAGTAGAAAATAGACAGGAAGTACTCTTTTTTTTGGGGAGGGAGAGGAGGGGAATTTTGTCTAGGGTAAGCTTGCTGTTGCTTTCTATTCTAGTCAAGATCCTGATTTCATTTATGAAATCATAAGACTAATACAAAATTGCTTTTGTCTTTCGTTTTTGAGCTTTGTTCTTTATTCTTATTAATGTACATGTTTTATAATATTTTTTTGATTACTTTAGTTGATAGACTGATACCTTGATTGTTTTCAATTTGTTCCAATGAAAAATTTTTTTTTTATATAGCCATTGTTTGTTAAGCAAGAAATTTTTTTTTATTAAAAAAAAAAGTCCGTGGAATACAATATGTACGATCAATTTTATGGATAAGCTTAACGTTCAGCATGAATTTTATATCCAAATACATATTGATGTCATTTTTCTGACAACAAAAACTCGATCATCGCTGTTATAATATCGGATACTGTCGAACACACATTGTCTCACGAAAAAATATTAGTGTTAGTGTTTTGGCAATGTTTTTCTGTCAAAAAATTTATTTATTATCAAGAAGTTATACGTGGGAAAATAGTCATCAATGTCAGATCAAAAGTGTTTCTTTCCGCTTTAAGAGCTTCACCTCTGAACTATTAATTTTATTCGGACAAGTTTTTTAGGAAATAGAAATGAATTTAGCGCGATTTCATTTATACTCTCATAAAAAAAAGTGTATGAATTCTGAAAGCATACTTGGAGAAGAGAAAAAATGTTTGTATCGTGTAGCGCGTAAGAATCTTTGAAAAAATTGATGAGATATTCCGTATGCACATAGGATATTTTCTACTAATAATGTATAGCATCAAATTTTTTACACTATAAGCATCAAATGCTTTTTTTGATTAATATCACCTTTTTCAATATTTCTTTTGATTATTACAATCTAATACAGGAAAAAGAATGAGAAAAATAGGATGTCAATCCTCATACAGGAGTTATCTAGTAAACAAGGGGTTATCACCAAAGGGTGTAAAACGGTATTATACCAAACATATCGAAAATCAGTTCCTCTTCCCATATTCATCGTACTTCTATTAGATGATAGATAAGTTACATTCTTTCACTTTTGTTCTCTTTCTGCGTCCCTGACATGCCAGATATAAGATAGAAACTATCACTTTATTTCTGGGATACCGAGTTTTTTTTTGTTATTGTCGAAGAAAGATTCGTCTGAGAAGTGAATCAGTGACTATCACAGAGAGAGACTGTTTTTTTTTGCATAGTTCTTTGTTATCAGCATTAAGTATTCAGTTTTCAACCGTCGTTCGAACACCATGCGACATTTGATTACGCTTCGTTCTGATGTAGCTAGGCCTTTTACAGGTCTTCTTTTGTTGTTGTGATAATAATTTTACTATTATTTTCAGTGTGTTTTTAAGAATCAATTATAATAACTTTTATATCTATTTTCCTATCTGAGAGTTGACTCGCTACGAGACAATTGACGTTGTATGTGATGTTTATTTTGACTTCGAATATTCATTGTATCTGCCGAGAGACGTTTTTCTTGTATTTTTTGAGAGCGATAATGAGGTGATGAAAAAAGTCGTTGACTTTCAATTGATGCACGGCATGAATGCACTGAATCATCTATCGGAGAATTTGATGACAGATCAAAACTGGTCAATGATCTTAAACGAACTCCTTCAAGGGCATTTGATAATCTGTACATAGTCGATGGTTTTTTAAAGTGCGGACGGCATCGTAAGATACTTTTGAACGCTCTAAAATAAAGAATATATTTTATGTAAAATAAAATTGATGAACAAACGGTTGTATTTACTTTCGAAATTCACGACTGGAAAATGCGTATATAAAGGGATTAAAACAACTATTACAATAGCCAAGCCAAAAACAAACAGAAAATATAACACCGGGATCAGTTGACGATAGAGCTTCTACAATAAAACATTTTATAAAACATAAAGTTTCAAACACACGTATTCAGATAAATGAATTGAGACAAAGATAGTTGTTCTAACGAGTGAATCATAAAGAATGTCGATCTCAATATTTCGTTAATATTTCGCTTAGTTTTTATTATCAAGGCTTTAACTTCTTTAACATCTTAAAAAGATTCGTCATTTCGTTCTCTACAAAAATATATTGAACATTTTTTATATACCGCAGAAATATAGGAAAATCGGTGAAATACTGCGAAGCTTCAATTCCCATTACTTTCTAACCCAAAAAAGCAGTTTTTCAATTCTTGCTCTTTATATTTTGCGATACAGAATAAGAGAAAATGACAGTTTTGTAGCCCTTGAAAAGCTCTACCAATTGGTTATGCTTCAAATTCTTCGTGATCGCAATTCGTTGCGGGAGAAATTTTTGCTTATATCGATTTTATCAAAAATCGCCGTTTTCAAACTGTAGTTTTTGTGGCATTTCCGAAAATTTTTATAAATCGGCCAAAATCAAATATTTTGAGATCCGCTGTGTCTTATCTTAAAGCTAATTATCTTAATTCTTTTGTTACATTCGAACAGGGAAAGTTCGATAGCTCCATTTCATTTCCACTAACAAGGTGGAAAGGTGAAAATTTTCCTTTTTTTGGTAGACTAGTAAAACTCCATTTTGTATCAGAAAAACACGTTCAAAGACAACTTCTGATACACAACAAGAAAGACGACACTTCGTGACCCAGCACATACGTTTTGATTCTAGTTTGTTGCATAGCTTCATGTTCAAAATAAATATCTTTTCGTTGTGTTTTGGATTAGAAAGTAATGGGAATTGAAGCTTCGCAGTATTTCACCGATTTTCCTATATTTCTGCGGTATATAAAAAATGTTCAATATGTTTTTTGTAGAGAACGAAACGACGAATCTTTTTAAAGAAGTTAAAGCCTTGACAACGAAAACTCAGCGAAATATTAACGAAATACTAAGACCGACATTCTTTATGGGCCACCTAGAGCTGGAACCGGTTGAGAAAAGATAAACCGATCCGGTCCGGCCGGTAAAGGGGCCGGTTGGAATTACAACTCAAACCAGTGAAAACCTGGCAAAGTTTTTTGAAAATCGATTTTCAGAAAGAATTTCCCCCACAAATGAAGTAGGTTGCGAGCACATGTGAGAGAACCTTCACAATAACGAGTCTATAATATTTAACCTTAAAACAAGTGATGAAAATAATATATCTTGAGCATCGTCTTATTTATTCTGACTGAAAAAGACGTGACATTCTTCAACCAAATCCTTCAATCAAACTCTCCATAACTTTTAATCATTAGATTGCATTCAATGTGTGGAAAATCGTTTAATAACCTTCCGGAAGGTTCCTGAGCAGAAATGTATTTTCGACGCAAAACCCAGAATCCTGTTCAAACTTTCTTGGAATGTTAAAAAAGGAGCATTTCAGAATTTATGCCATTCACTAGGTCGTTCATCCGTTGGACAGGTCGTTCAAATACATTCGATTGTTATTATATTAGGAGCGGTGGATTGTATTTAAGTGAGAATATAGTTTTAATAGCCGACATTGTCCAACACTAAAGACAACAACACAATATTGTTTTTTTTGTCCACGCTTATCGAATAAAAGAATACCCCACGCCTGTATGAAGCTTGAAGTTGATTGTTTCTCCAACTATTATAGTCGCCAAAAACGAAGGCAGGTGGGCTTTTTCTTTAATAACTCGATAACGATAAGTGCTAGAGACCTGCGGTTTTCAGCAATCGCACAAAACTGAAAGACCAACGGGCAGAGCGGCCTAGTGAACGGCATAAATTTTGAAATGCTCCTTAACATTCCAAGAAAGTTTGAACAGGATCCTAGGTTTTGCGTCGAAAATACATTTCTGCTCAGGAACCTTTCGGAAGGTTATTAAACGGTTTTCCACACATTGAATGCAATCTAATGATTAAAAGTTATGGAGAGACTGGAGATAACTCAGAAATGTTTGCTTTATTTCAGCAAATTGTTTAAAAAAAGTTTCCAGTCTAAAGCAAAGAAAGACTTAGTTTTCAATCATTATGATAGAATTATCACACACACATCCTTTCCAACTACTTTTCTGATTTCTTCGAGTTATCGTAGTAGAAGAAAAAATAAGGATGCGTCACTGTTTGAATTCACTATATGATCTTGATGAATGAAGTCTGTGGATTTTTGAAGATGTTTTTGATAATAGTAAAAAATTCAATGACATACTTTTCCTCTTCCTCTCCTTCATTCATTCACTCGTTTATGATCATTGTCACTTGATTTCCTATTCACTAAAAACGTTTATGGTTGTTTTTTAAACATCAAAATAGGAAAAGAAAATTTGTAATCCACATCTATTAGTTAGCAAGAGTGAATAGTCTTTTTTTTTGTAACAATCAAATTTGAACTGATTTGATTGGGAAAAAGGAGAATGGTAAATGTCATATGTATTCCTCAAAAATATTCTTCTTCACGATAATCGCATGGTTTAAATTGTATTTTGTTTTCTATTTCTACGTGTGTAGAAATATCAAACATTAGCGAACTATATGATAGAATTATTTGTAGTGTCAATAATAGCTTGTTCAGAGCCTTTTATAACTGCTATCATTCTACAATCCTTTTGTTTTTCAACTAAAAGAATAATGTGTCACAGTTGGTTGCAGTTAATATATGACATACACTATAAGAAAAATGAGGAAATTTTATATTTGCTACTTACTAATTGGTAATAGGACAAAGAATGGCAGCCAAGATAATATAAACATACCAACAACAATTCCCAATGTTTTTGCTTAAAAAAAATAGAAAGAAAGAGATTATGCAATGATAAAATTAATCTAGATATATACCTGCTTTTCTTTCTCGTTTAAATCTTGAAAATTTACTAGGCACTGTGACGAGATTTTTTCCATTTAAATTGGTAGTTGTTGTACTGTGATGTCCATTGGTCGTCGAGTGAACAATATGAACACGTAATGTTACTTCATTATGATTTACCTTTAATTTTTTATGTCCATCTCCGTAAAGAAATCTCGATTGTCTATTAGCCTCACGATAAACACGCGTATAAACACATAGAATAATAATTAAAGGTATATAAAATGAAAATGAACAAGAGAATAGAACGTATGATGGTTCATCGTTAATAAAACATGTTTTAGTACCTAATTTAATTTCATTAAATTTTTTCCAACCAAAAAATGGTGCAACAGAAATAAGTATAGATAATATCCAAATACTACAAATAACAATTAATGTACGACCACGAGTAATTATGATATGATAACGTAACGGATTGGTAACACCGATATAACGTTCGACACTTATAAACATGAGACCGTTTATACTGGCAGTACAGTAGAGAACATCTATTGCTAACCAAATGTGACAAAATGTTCTTCCAAATGGCCAATTGCCTTCGAATATTTCAATTGTGGCTGAGAATGGTAAGACAGTAATACCTAAAATTTTTAAATATACACCATTGCTACTAGCACAGCCTACAGGAGAAGATTTCTTACCAAGTAGAAGATCGGCTAATGCCAAATTACCCATTAATAAGTGAGTTGGTGATCTCAATGCAAAATTGATACATAAAGCAAGCAAAACAACAATATTTCCTATAATAGTTAATAAAATAATACAAGATAAACAAAATGCAATCAAAATTGTCACGTATAACGGTCTTAAAAGTCCATTATCGACTGTTGAATTATTGTTAAATATATTCTGAAATGTAATATTGATTGTATCAGTTAATATTGCATGATATTCTACCATGCTCTTGTAGTAAAATAAAACAGTTGTAAAAATGATAAAAACAAATGTTCATCTATTATCTTATAAATATGAGCAAGAATAATCAGCATGAATCTAAAAGATACCATTAAAAAATTTAAATAATATTTAAAAAAGTTCCATATCAAAGAGCAATGTCAATAAATGTAAAAAAAGAAAAATAATAATATGATTGTTTTAATGGAGTATATGATCATTTTCTCTTAACTCACTGTTAGACTTCGTTAACGTCATACAATCTCTATCTCTCTATTCTCCATCAAATATAATATTGTTTCAAATTTTTATTGTTTGTTCAGCAGCGTGCAATACACAGTAACAAATATTCGTTCAATCCATAAACCTACGCCTTAATATTTTCATATAACTATCATTTTTTTATTGGT
Source organism: Didymodactylos carnosus (assembly GCA_905250885.1). Classification (NCBI taxonomy): domain Eukaryota; kingdom Metazoa; phylum Rotifera; class Eurotatoria; order Philodinida; family Philodinidae; genus Didymodactylos; species Didymodactylos carnosus. The sequence continues at coordinate 17,940 of CAJNOQ010000426.1, read as the reverse complement.
AAAAAAATGTCAACTTATACTTTACGAATAAGAGTACTTGATGATCATGCTGCCCCATAAGTGGGTAAATATAGTTTAAAATTTTCCTTATAGAAAAAGGAAAGAAAATTTGACAGGCGGAAACGGATCATCAGTCAAGGAACGGAAGTAGTTTATGTATTTTCTCATATGTAATGCATTTCCAGTCTTTTTTATCTGTTTTTTCACATGTAGTAAATATTTAACAAAATTAGGTACTAGTCTAATTATAATGAAAAAGAGTGAAATTAATCAACGGAAGTTATAAATGCCAAAGCGGAAATGAGTATATATATTATTCAGTGATGTTAGCACTTTCATCAGCCGCAGCGGTTAATACTTAGATGCACAGAAAGTCTTCTAATGGGCGACACTTGCAGTTGTTGGATATCGATTTATTTTCTTCATCATAGGTATAATATATTTCTTTCTCCATTTCTATCACTTCAGAAACAATTAATACTTTTTGTACGTGTGTATGTATACTGAGATAGATACACACAAGGTAAAAGAAAAAAAATAGAGTAAAAAGTGTCTATCGGCAAAACAAAAAGAAAAATATTTGTAATAAGTTCACTTTTGACATAATAACTTTGTAGCGTATGGCTACAATATGCAATTCTGAATTAATACTTCTACAGATACCACTTATTCAGGAGAATAGAAATTGTCTACTAAATTCTTCCTTCTTGAATAAGAAAAGAAAAAAAAAAGATACTAGTTGCCTGCTACGAAAAAACATTTTTTATTCCAAAAATAACAATATATATCAACACATATTGATCTTAACTATATGGTCTAATTTTGATTCTAACCGTATGTAAAAAGACACAAACCGTCCCTAAATCCTACCGCTGCTTTTTCAAACTGGTAAACTTTTCTCAAATATTTTCTTCAACAAGCCTCTTTCATGAGTTAGAAGTTTGAAGAAATACGAATGATCTGACAAATACATATATACTCGTCATTTTTTTTAAATAAAAAGTAAAGTAGAAATTTTATCACGCCATTGAGCATAATAAAGGTATTTTATTTCCTACTGTTCTTTTTTGAATCTTATTAGTTTGTAAAGCAATAGGTTATGTGTCTCATATAGTTCACGTGTAACAAAATACATTGATAATTGAAATTTCTTACAAATTTCTTTTTCACTTTCTCGTAAGTCAATGTGATATTTAACAGAAAAGAATAGGTCTTGGTAGCATAATGGTAGTGCATCGGTCTGATATAAACTTTATTCTCTTTAACCTTAATTTGCTTCAACTATATTGCTCAGGGTTATGAATCTAATGTCTAAATCAGTATTTCGGAATGATGAAATGTTGATATGTAACTATATGCATGGCACCTTGAAGTACTGAGCAAAAGCTGAACTTCTTATTTCTTCTATCTATTCATCCATTTCCAGGCTATTGGCTACTTAAAAAGAGTCTAAGCCAACTTGAGCGGAGTATATGAGTTGCAGTTAACTGTAGACTGCACTCCGTTGTTCTTGCACGAGAAAATATGCTGTTTTGATGATGTATTTTCTTTCATTAAATGTTACGCTGTATTTATATAATTTGATATCCTCCTTTTATCAATTTTCAATGTATTAATTAATGGAACTCTTGTTATCATCAATTTTACGTACTAATCATTCTTCTTATAATCAACACATTTGCATTCCAGAAATAAGAAGCTGATATGGAACGTATCATTTTTATTAGATATTACTCGCTTCATTGTATTATACAAACAACAAGACAGAATGAGCACTTTTGGAGAGATCACTCACTAGAATAGAAAAGGAGACATATATTGTGCTCTCGCACTGCCATTTACTCAAAATTCACTGAGGATTTACTCATATTTCTTTATTTTTCGCTTTACACTACTCGCTATAACTATCCCAATCCAGAGATGAGCGAGTCACCACTTTTTCGAGTCCGAGTCAGCAGGCTTCGAGTCCAGATTCGAGTCCGAGTCAGCAGGCTTCGAGTCCGAGTCGCATAAAAAATTGACTCGAGTCACCTCGAGTCATTTTCTAGTGGTAGTCTTCCTCTTGATTCATTTTTTCAAGACAGCTTACTACTCACTGCTGTTGTTTTAAGCATTCGTTTTTACTCATTCTGCTGAACACTTCCTAGGTGTCATCTCGACTCTTTTTTGCAAGTTGGATCTAAAGATGGGCACCATATAATTCAATTCACATAAAAAACGTTTTCTAGGTCTTCAATCCTCTCATGTGACGCGATGTTCTATTTAGAATATTCTCAAATCTCTCTCTCTCTGATAGTATATAACAAATATGTTTAACATCCTCATAATAATGTAAAGTTGCACGTGAGTGACTCGAGTCAGTTTATCAAGATTCTCGAGTCCGAGTTCGAGTCACAGAAAAATGTGACTCGAACTCGCCCATCTCTGTCCCAATCCTGACTCTTAAGAATTGTGATGAGTTGCGTTTGAAACTTTTAGTACACGAAGACAGAAAACACACTGAGCAATAAGAATATCCTGCCTTACGGCTAGTGTTACCGGTGAAGGGTACTCATAAGAGTTAGTTTCGATAGCCTAATAGGCATGTACCGATTATGGTTATCAATCGGTTACACTCGTAGCCATAAATAATCAAACGGCTAACTACTGACTCTTTACCAAAATACCCTAAAATCTCGCTTCTACTACATTCAACTTCCGATGTCTTTTGTGTACAAAAACAGCAGTCAGATCAACCACAGTTCTGGACAGTAAGCTAACCTGACGCAGAGTTCTTTTCGCCCAATTGTTTGAGCTCTTCATACACACTCACTAACCATGTACTACTCGTTCCTGAAAGCTTTAAAGACTAATCGAAGGACTATATTGTACGTCCGAACGTAGTGATTAATGCTATTGGATGGATGATCTGAGATACTAATACATATTTAATTCAGCAATAAATGAAAAAGTAAACACCTGTGAGTAATTGGGGAAGGCTCAATCTAATAGTGAATAAATCGAAAGAAAATTTTGTCACAATAACATGCTCATTATCGCATAAATGTTCCAGCTGCTAACTAAACTGTAGTCACGATGATTTTCAGATATGACTAATACTGAATGTGGTCAAACGAAATAGAATCACAACAGAAATATTGACATTTGTAAACAACTGATGACAATTAGTCAATAATTTACCATTATCTTGTTGATTAGAGTATTTGCTCCGCAAATGATACCACTTTGATCGGTATATTAATTCATAGTTACACAACTGATCACTTAGGTTGCCCAATGTTTCGCCCGGAATTGTTTGCACATCATTGAATACATCTTCGAATTTGAATCTGTGCGATCTTCTCGGAACACTATCTCTAGTATTGACCATTTTTCTTCTTGTTTGAAGATACTGTTTGGAAGACAAACATAGTTATTGTCATTTCATGGAATTATTGTTAGAAGATGTAGATTGATCTTGTAGGATGACGATACTTTTTGCTATTCTTATGATTTTTATAAGGCAAAGAAACTTTTGGTTATTGTAAAGTAATACGTCACGAGTGTATATCCACTGTAAGATAATAATTTAATCGATCGATTGGTGTTGGTGAGTGTGCCGAATGTAGATGTGATGAAGATAGTAACGCCGACAAATTTGGATGATTGGTCATTCTTAATAATGGAGCACTTTGTTAATAGAAATGATCACTGTGTTTGAGAAGATGCTGAATTATTGTCAATTACTGATTGAATTGATGTAAAATATACATTAGAAGAGGAGAATCAACTGCCCGATACAGTATCATTGTTTTTGATATTGTTATGTTGATATTCTTTATTTGAAATCTATTCTGCTCTATTATTCTGTTTGTCATTGAAACACCATCAATTACCAGTTTTAATGTTTCTACGAAATGTAACAAATAGACTTTATAAAAATAAGAATAATGACGCTTACTATTTCTTCAATGTGGAATACAATCGATTGAAATTTTGATATTATTTGTTGAGATTATTTATTACTCAATAAAGAAAAGGAAAAAATTTCGATAGAATTGGATAACGATGTTGCTGTTCTAAGATCATGATAATTGCTTATACGCCTTTTAAATATGTGCCGATATAAATATTTCTCTATGTGATATGTAACAAACATATACCCTTTTGATCACGTTTTTAGTAAAACTGATATAACTCTAGCAATATCCACCGCTTAAACTTAAAACTTTCACGATTAATAGAACATTGTCTCTTCTATCCAGATGATTATCCTATTTTTGAAAAAAAAACTTTTAGTGACTAAAATGGAGATCCAAATACCTCTAAACTGTCCTGAAAATACAGATATAAAATTGATAAAATATCTTCTGAATCAATGACTTCTACATTTTAGACTACAACGAATTAACTAAACTTGAAACTTTCATCGCAAGAGAATATATGTATTCTAAGGATTTAACATTTTTCGTCAGAGAATTAAAAAGATTGTAGATACTCTGATCCGTGGTTCGTGATAATAGCCTAATAAAAAGGATTGAAATAATGATGGGTACTTTAAAAAATGTTCCTGTTATTTTATTATTTATATATTTTAACCATACTCAATTTAATAAACTAAACATCATACCTTTCGTAATGTGAAAATGAATATAGAATAAAAGAAAAGAAAATGAAAAACTTTTTTTCATAAATAATTAATTGTTTTTCATCTAGTAAAAAGAAAATTCGGGTAATTTTACGGAATATTGCATGTCTCTCATATTTTTATGTAGGATAAATATAATGAGAGCTAATGTCACTAAGGATTTAAAAAATAAGGAAAATAATCCCTGTTGTGTATAACGTTTTATTTTTTTTTACCAAACTTGACAAAAAAGATTCGAAAAATCGTATTGTTCCGATATGATCAAAACGCATTTTGTTATTATCATATATAGATAATTAAACGGAGCACTTTCACCCTTCTTTTGTTTTAGCAAAGGTCAAACAACTGTAAAGATGTTCTATTGATCTGGGAATTTTTAGAGCTTTCTCATTTTTTTAAACTCAACTTCCATTCATATCTAATTTTGTCATCTTTTCCAGCATTACAGGAAATACTTGAGAAGGAAACGTATTTAGAGTGGCTGTATGATTATATATTTCATAATTTTTTCCTGTGAAACAATAAAAAGGAACCATTTTTCTGCTAACATCATGATACTGCCATTGAAAATAAGACACACACAAGGACACATATATTTCATATATATATATATTATCGATTGACTCCATGCGACACCAATTGTTTCTTCTCTTGATTACATTACCCTTTTACACTTTTCAACGTTTTTGTGATACGTTTAGCTAAGTTAATTCAAAAACCTAGAGAGAGACTAAGGATAATGCAGTAGTAAGATATTTTGAAAAAAAATTGAAATTATATTTGACTTACGCAACAATTGGAATGTTGATGATGTTGATGTTCGATCCTTTCAATGTTTCTAGTAGTTCTTAAACTGTATGTCAATTGGAATTCTTTTTTTTCTTTCCCTTTGAAGATACAAATAGACGCATTCAAGCACAGAAAAAGTATGTTTTACTCTGGGCGTTCACTTAGTTTATAACGTTCTTGTTCTAATGTTTGAGCTCTAAAAACATAAATTGTCAAAATAATAATGTTTTAGAACTTTTCTATCGCCGATTGTTGACGTGATTATAGAGATACTCAGACAAACCTTCAACGAGATAAATATATACCTAGACTACAGAATAAACATGATGTGCAGTGGTTTAGGAGTTGACTGATTGAAAGAACAATCGAAGAAAGATAAAACGTACGCACAACAGTGTTGTGCGTACGTATTTTCAAGAATATTATGTGAATATATGCTCCAGAGTCTGGAGCATATATTCACATAATATTCTTGAAAATATTTATATTATGGAACCGACTACGCCGTACTTAAAGTAAATAAAATACGCTGAATGTGTTCTTGTCTTTTTGAAATCGAACCAGATTGAAATAACGAAAAAGTTAAAATTACTTGAGTATACCACTTTTGGTAGAAAACTCCTTCAAATATGAGTTCTTTGTTGATCAGTAAATCAACCAACTTTAATTACCTTAAATGTACCTGAAACAACTGTTTACATAGGCAAAAATACAAGTTTAAACTCATATATACAAAGTGATTACTAGATCGGAAGAACATTGCTTGATTGTCTATAAAATTTAACTATATATTAGTAAACTTCTTTCCGCTGCGGTAAAAGAACTTTTTACATATGGGTACCAAAGATAAAACATGGAGCAAGTTTTGAAAAAGTTCTTTCACCGCAGTGGAAAGTAGTTTTCAGCCTGGCCTCTTTTCATCGGGCTACAAATGATTGAGGCTACAATATGTGATAAGTTTCAATATGAAATTCACTGCTTGAACGTTATTTATTAGAGATCCTTGAGCAACTGTAGGTCTATTTCTGGTCCATTGTACCAATCATAGGACCATAGTACTATCTTAAGTATCAAGCACCTAGGAAGGACTACTTCCTCTAATCAAGTTTCGTTGACTTGTATGTAGAAGGAAGAGAAACATTAGAGTCGTATCAAATAAGAAATATCTCTATCTTTTCACATTTGGCAAATGTCTAATGCTACAAACACATACGTGAACGAATATTTTCCGTAATCGGAAATCGGTCAGGCGAAAAGAAAATCAAAGAGACATATCATGAGATCATTTATACTGGTCAGTTAAGGAACGTTTCAAAATGTATTCCGGTCGGTTGGTCGCTATTTCTCTATTCCTTTATTCCCCAATTATTCCTCTATTATAGAATTTAAATTCTAATTTATTTTATTTTATTTTGTATAATTCGGTTTCTTTGATTGTATTGTTGATATACTTCCAATGTATTCGTTTTTTTAGCAGACAATAATTAACCATATTCACAGTCATATTTCTCAAAGACTAAAAGGGATCCATTTCTAAAAAATAGACCAGCATAGTGTACAACTCGTGCACTTTAAACTAGTATAAAAGATGGAAATGGGTCTATTCTAATTAGTGTAATGTTAGTTCGCGAAGTTCGTGCAATACGAAATAAGTTTACAGTGAGCACTCGCCTCCTTGAATATAAAAAAGATGAACATTTGATGAAAATATAAAATTTGTTACTTTCTGATTTTATTCTTTAAACAGAAAAATGTCTGCTCTTATAAAGATGTCTGCTAAAAAAACGAATACATTGGAAGTATATCAACAATACAATCAAAGAAACCGAATTATACAAAATAAAATAAAATAAATTAGAATTTAAATTCTATAATAGAGGAATAATTGGGGAATAAAGGAATAGAGAAATAGCGACCAACCGACCGGAATACATTTTGAAACGTTCCTCAACTGACCAGTATAAATGATCTCATGATATGTCTCTTTGATTTTCTTTTCGCCTGATCGATTTCCGATTACGGAAAATATTCGTTCACGTATGTGTTTGTAGCTTTACGAAAAGATTATTTACTCGTACATTAGAGAAAGTTTTTCTTCTAATTGTTGTTTTCTAATTCTAGAGAAAATCAAGGACAATGCACAACGATAAGTTATCAGCACCTCTTTTTTTTGAAAAAGAGGTGCTGACATACGGCATATAAAATTTCAAAAAAGTTTTGTCTCACGTTTCTTTTAGACATGCTCGAATAAAATCAGTCTCTCATTACCCGTACTCACGAGCTCCTTCTTACTGCGCCAGAGAACAGTACGTCTCAAAGCTAGACGTGAAGCGGTACAATAAGCTTAAACTCATTTTGAAACTAGCGACTGCCGCTAACTCACGCTAGATGTATCTTGACCGTTATGTTGTTGTCTATTAGAATATTCTCTTGAATACGTAGAGAAAACGGTACCGTACGCATCAGTGCTAAATTAGTTCTGCAGAACTATAAATTTTGAACTGTGCTTGAATGCGAGTTGAAAAGACTACGACAACACATGGCGCTCTGTGCGATGAACTTACGAAAACAAGTTTTGGTGAAAAAATGACTGGTTCACACTCGAACATACAGAAATTAACAGTAATCTTTAGATCCTGTTTCCAAGTTTTTACAACTTATACAAATCAGCTCTGATGAAGTTTCATGCAGCAACAGACATGGCTTATGGCTCGCGTAGTGCTGTAGTGCGCCTGTTTTGGTCAAGATAATCTAGAAACACTTTGACGATAAGCATTTAAGTTTCAAAAAGGTTAATCCTATAACAGCCCATGTGTACATAATATCTGAAAAATTTTAAAAGAGCATTAGCATTACGAAAAAGCAAGGCATTTTGTTTTCGTCTTTTTAAATTCCTTTACTACCTTCGTTTCAGAAAAACCTTAGAATAAGTACCGGAATAGACAACGCACTAGCAAAGTATCGTTCTGATTCATGAAGAAACGTTTCTTTTAATTGGTCGCCATTTGACCTTGAAGGTTAATCTAGCGCCATTTTTGAAACTACAAAGTGGTGTTATATCATCACGTCCCTTCGTTGCTTGTGCGCACTCGCTCTCGTTGTGGAAAGAGAAGAGTGCTCATTTGATGAGCTACTTTTTCATCACAACGGGTCAGCATATAAGTCTTCTACTCGACGTGCTAAACTATCAGTTTTGCATTTCCAATAAACTTGCGCTCTATGATTGCTCTGAGTTGGAAGTCCACTAAAAATTGATGTTAATAAATGTAAAAATAAGTGTTGCTTGCTGAGTATCAAAAAAGCTAGAGCAAGTATATTAAGCTGTTAAAACTGATCTAAGTTTTTTTTAGTATTTTAACATTGAAAACTAGAAAAATGCTAAATGAAAAATATTTTGCGTGTGGCGACGCGTTGTCAACCAAACACCAAAACCGGTTAAACGCAACGGCTCCAGTATACCATTCTTCATCTCAAATTGTTTTTGATTCACATTTAATGTTAGATGGCGATGGTCCATTTATTAATTCATTGAGAAAAGATCAAATGTTTGAAACTTACAATGTTGCTGGTATGTAGGCTAGTTCTTAGAAATTTTTCTTCTCAACCGTGTCTGTTTTAATTTAGAAGCCATCAGTGAATTTGACGAGGATTATGACGACGATGAAAATGATAATCAAATGAAAAAAGGAAAAGATGATCATAACTATAATGCTAAAACTCGAATGGTATGGGTGACTGATTATAGACGAAATGAACACTATCCGATAACAGTCTCAATACAAGAATTATTAATAAACTTAAATACGGCTAAATTACCCGATACTGAAAGCACGTTTTCAAATCACAGGAGCATAGCCGAGAGCAATAGTAATTCAACAACACTAATGAAAAATGATGAAATATTAATTAATATTCTTAGTACACTAGATTTGACGAAATTAAGTTTAGAAGAATTATTACTTGTTTTGTATAAACTTCAACAACGGACAACAATGGAAACAAATATTAAGAACAGTATTCTATCTCAACAACAGGTTTCAAATTCATCATCTTCATCGCCAATATCATCGAGAACCGATCGTATCACAGGTAACCAGAACCTCTGTTTAGCTTTTCTAATGCGCTGGTAAGAATCAAAAATAAGCCCAAAAAACGTTAAACTGCGTATTTAAATCATCTTCATTGCTTATTATATTCTATACAGAGAGAAGCTATAATATGGACAGACGGTCTATCTCGATTTTGAAAGTGTGGATGTAGTTTGACTATTTTTTTCTAATTTTTACTTATTTTCGGTATGTAAAATGCTGAATCTTCCTGGAAATTTTGCTTTTTATTCAATGTTACATGGTGTTTTATTTTTATAGAAGATAGACCAAAATCATTTGTCAAAACACTTTCGTCATCACCTCAATCGCAGCTACTAACAAAAAATAATTTACGATTGGCTCAGATTTTAAAAGGTTTCAGTCCGTTGCAATCGGCTCAGCAGCAACTCGTCGAAAGTGACCAGAAACGCTTCGACCTACTAAACAAATTTTCAACGTTGTCAAACAGTAATCTCTCACCACTACATGATACATTAAGACAAATTGATAATTCAAAACTAAAATCCTCAGGTCTGTTGAGTCCATCACTAACAAATGCTGTTAATTCGTCGATTGCGTTGCTGAATGAAACATCTTCAAAAAGTTATATTCATCGACAACAACAACAAGCTGTAGATAATATTCTCATGAGAGAACAACCAAAAACATTCTCATCGTTTCCTCCAAATGTGGTTGATAGTCTAAGTTTAGACATGATTAAAAATTCAAGTTCAAATGTAAGTTGTCAACAAAAATTAACACATCAATCTGAACAAAAATCATTATCCCCAACGGATGCTGCCACAAAACTTATGACAACATATTCGAACAATAATCAGATACAACCACATGAAACACAAGAACAAAATGGAATTGAAAATATGAAACTGTATCATCAGATGGTGAGTGACAATATTCAATACTCACTGTTTCCAAACCATGACGATATTTTGTAAAAACTTTCAGGGCTTTCCTTCACCAGAAGGAAAAACGAAGTTTAAAGAGTTTTGGCGGCAAAATGGCTGTTTTTGCACTTACTATTACCCCTTCCCCCTTACTGGCCGTCGGACGAACAGGCCGTGAACGGCGTAGTGACTTGTGATTTGTAAGTTTTTGTCTTCTATCGTTAGTGTCAACCTCATCATCTAACATATCAACGACAACAACAGAGGTCGTATTACGAAAAAACTTAAGTCGTGATTTAAGTCTAAGTTTAAGACCGACTTAAATCCGGAGACTTAAACCGTATTATGAAAAGGCTTAAGTTGGTGATTTGTTTACTTTTTAAATGTCGTTGTCAACAGTGACAAACTCGAGACAAAACCCCACAAAATAACGAAATATATGTTCTCTATATCTTAAAAACTAGTTTTCGTCGAATAGTATCGTTAAATGCCTGGAGTCAGTTTTATAAAAAAACTTCCAAAAAAAAGTCCAAAAAATTCTTTGTCTTTTATGACTTAAGTTCGATTTTTGACTTAAGTTTTTTATAAAACTGACTCCTGAGCTATTCGAAAAATGTGTCTGTGACTTAAGGTTACGGTCTTAACTTTAAGACTGACTTAAGTCACCCTTTGACTTTAAATTTTTTCGTAATACGATCCCCAGTAATTGTAGAAAGAAATGCGTATTCGTACTAGAGCGAGAATTGAATGTTTCTTGTAGCTTAGTTTAAGGGAAACGATAGGTAGAGTAGTGAGTACTGATTATATATTTGTGCGTATATGCAGGAAGAAAGGTTTCATATTTTGGCCCCTAGGGCAACGTTGACCAGCTGTTCTAGTGAAAAATAAGTTCAAATCTAATTTGAATTTGATTTCATTTTCTTTCTTGACAATGTAAAACATTGTATTTATCAAAAATAGAAGAAAACAAAAATATACGCTCCTGGGTGGACTTGAACCACCAACCTTTTGGTTAACAGCCAAACGCGCTAACCGATTGCGCTACAAGAGCTTGCTAATGTATATCCATGTTTGATTATTTGAAAACATATTGGCATGAGTTTGGTTTGCAGAATTTCGCCACAGAATAGGACAAAAACAAAACAATGGCTATGCAAAACCAACTGAACACACTACTTTGTGCAAAAATTTTACTCTTTTTTTGTGGAGATATTCAAGGATTATCGATCATAACTTATGTTTTCATTCTCTGTAGATATTGGAACATAAAATTAATCGTTCGCCATCAGATATTGATTCGACATCTGCTCATCAACAAGCGCACCACTTTAAAACAGCAAAGACGTCATCACCAATTATATCAAATTCAAATTATGAAGAATCGCAACGTCTAAAGTCGGCATTTATTTCGAATTTGTTAGCTCAACAAAAAAATTCAATATCATCACCTGCCTATTCAATGTTTAATGCAACAAACAATAACTTTTCACCTGAATATCGTAATTCGTCAAGTTATTATCGACAACAGAATAGACCATCGAATGATCAATATCGTTACTATCGCAGTCAAATATCATCGTTAAACTCAAGTGACTTATCGACAAAACTGGACGCCAGCAATATGAATTATCCTTCTCAACGGTGTGAAACTCCACCAATTGATTCTTTGTATTGTAAAATGTAGAATAGAAACAAAACTATACTGCAAGTATTTAATACGTTGTTTTCTAATGTTTTAAAAAAGCTTATATTAGAAAAAAGAATACAAGTATATATCTGTGCACTTTCTAGATAATTTCGATGACAAATTTTCGTTTTACATATTACTTTATGTACCAATTTTTGTTGTTCATTAATTGTACTTGATTGTCAATCTATATGGAGGCTAAAAATAAATAAAAGTCAAAACTTTCCTTAAGAGCCTTAATGGAGCTCGATATTCCTCTGATGTGCTGTTAAAGCACATTTGACAAATAGGAGCCAACTTACCTCGACATAGTCAGTTTTTAATTTAGGTCCCAAAAATCAAACGGCGTAGGATGTCATTAGTAAGCAAACACTTCTAGAGATTATGTAAATGTCTCTGGTTCAAAAACATCCATAACTATGGTGTATCTATCCAGAGGCGTATCTGTAGACAGTCGATCCTCGAAGACTTGCAGTTCTTTTCATTAAGCAAAACGAGGTATTTTCTCGTTCTAACGTTCGAATTTCTAAATGGTAATGCACGACTTTTACAAGAGTTTTTGACCTCTCTATATGCTGACCCGTGGTGCATGAAAAAATTTTTTGTAATGCTAGTGCTCTTTTTTTCCATGTTTCTCCCCACCAACTGGACGAGTGACAGCAATAAGTGTTGTTCATTCAAGTAACTGGAACAATTAATCAACACTCTTTCCTTTTTGAACATATTTATTCATTCAAGATTAAAATAAGCAATAGGTGCCATGCAAAAAAAAAACAATCAGAAAAAGTTTCGACACATAGCTTTAGACACACAACGAAACATCTACAAATCTACAAGCACACACAAACAAAATGGGAAGATTAAAACCAAGATTAAAATGATAACTATGCAGAAAACAAGGTTTTCTTATGTAGAAAAAACAACACTAAATTTGGATCGATTCTACACATATGGTTAAAAAGCATTCAAAAATTAATAGCGAGGGAAGAATCTTATCAAAAATAGACGATTTTCAGAATTTGTTTTTGTACACCACATGAAAGTGGAAAAAACGGAAAAAATTGTTCGTACATACAAAGGCTCACACAACAATTCTTCTTCTTAAAAGTAATGATAAATAATTTCTTTGTTACTGTATATAAAATAAATAATAAAGAAGAAGGTAGGATTGCACTTTGTTCAATAAAAATCCGTTAACATGTACACAGACAATGCCCTAGAATCAAAAAAAGAATTTTTTATAGAGAGCAATAGAAAGTACTTTTTATTATACTTTAACGTCTAAAACGAACAGCTAATCAGTTATTCGCCAATGATGGAATAAGAACCAACTAGAATAAAAAAGGCGTGAGAATAGCGAATAAGAGCTAAAGAGGCATTCTACTTATTCAGTTGGATATAACAAGTGACTACTGCCCGTTTTACGTTGATATTCCAACAAAAAATCTTCATATGTTATTTTTCCATCAAATTGATTTAATAGAATGACAGCATTGTACGCAAAATACATTGGTGGTGTTAAACGAACAGTTTGATCGATCACCTTCGAAATAGCATAGAGACAACAAGAGATTTAAAGATACTTCAAACATGTTCCTTTCATTCTCTCTCTTAACTTACCGTCACATAATCTTTTAATTCATTTTGACATGTTGTAATTGTTATATTTTGTTGATATTTCGTCAACATTTCCTGTTTCAATTGCCAAAATGATAGTTGACATTGTGATAACATTAAAGTATGAACAACTTGTTTTGCGAGTTGTATGGTTTGTCGATTTTCATCTTGTAAACCAATAACAATGTCAAAATTGAAAAAATGAAACTAAACAAAAAGAATATAAGCGATATATGTCTAATTTGAAATTGCTCCGTTATTTACTTTAAGTTTGTCAGCCATTTTCATCAATAAACATTCTAAATTCTCATCACCAAATTCTTCAGGATTTAATTCAGTACGATAAACATGGAAATATTGTGTTTGCAAGTCTTTTAACGGTAATAAACCTTGATTTTGTTTAACTAATTGTTCAATATTCAATGAAATTGCACGATAAATCATTGGTTCGGTTAACTGAACAATTTTTTCACCATTTTTATCTTCGGTTATCTATTAAAAAGATGGATATAAAACATGGAATACAAAATATCAAATGTTGATTCATTAAAGCAACAAACCTCTTCTAGAGGATAAATTTTTTTCTGGTCCTCTCCATTTCTTTCGTCTCGTGAGGTACAGAGCAGATTTTTACAAGTTTCATACATCTTACTATACTTCGAAATAAGAACTTAGTAGTATACATAAACATAAACATGTGGAGAAAGGATTATAAATTCAAAAAAACAACATTAGAATATTTTTTCCTTCGAATTGCCCTGTCCCTCGGAACGGACAGGATGATAGATTATATGGCGTGCTTTAGAACTTTATTACTATAATCTTCAAGCAGCAACGAGTGTACTCTTTTTACCTTGATAACATCGGCTATTTCTTCTAATAAATCAATTAATCTTGCAAAACCATATGTTTGTACTTTACACTGATAACCAAAGTGATGATGATACGATGGTACAAATTTTTGAAATGGAATACTAAAGTCAGGCATTTGTCGTAACATATCAACAACATCTCGTTCAAAATTTCTTGTTGCAAATATTTCTAAATCTGTTCGCTCTAAAATATAAAACTCCCTTGTAACGAACGATTAATCAAGTATTGAGAAAGATGTATTAACCTTTACGATAAAGTTTAATAATATCTTTATCCAATTCGATAACAAGTTCTTTGTTGTCTTTTATTTCTGATATCATATCTTCAATATAAGATAAACCAAAATCACTGATATAAAATTGTTTTTTATAGGCCATTTCTACAAAATAAAACAGAGTATAATCTAATTTAGATAGTAGTAGAAGCATGATTACCATATTCCCTTGGTATTTCGCTAATATGAATTGAACGTTGCGGTTTATTTTTTAACATACGAACAAGATCGTTAGTAAAACGTTTCACTTGACTTCGATGACTTAGTGTTATTATTCGCTTATTTCCATTTCCAAGAATCTGAAACAAAAGAAATATAAACTTCCCTTAAAAAAGAGATGGTCATATTTACCTGAATAGTTTTTGGAATTGCCATTAATAAATCAATGATTTTTGTATACCCGTAATCGGCAACTCGACATTGTCTGCTAAAATACTGATGATAACTTGAAACAAATTTTGATACAGGTAATCGACAATGTGGACTTTGTTGTTTTAATAAATCAAGAACTTCACGACCAAATTGCTGAAGACGTTGTTGAGCATCATTATTTTCAGAACATACTACAAAAAGGGTTATAATCATTTTATGATATTTCAACAGACAAACGAAATTTACCTGTCGTATCAACGCCGTTCAGTACTCCTGTAGCCGTTACAAATTGAACTTTTTTAATTGCACCATCACACATGACAATTTGTACATCTTTAATGCAGGATATAAAATGTTCCAATGGAATACCATCATCATGATCCGATAATGGTTCAAATCGATGGGCATAACATAATGGAAAACTAGACGAAAGAAAGTTTAATAGGTTTTATTATATTTTTCTTGAGATTCACCTTGCTAATGGTAAGGAACCACTGTGTTCTATTAATAGACATCGAACATCCTCAGAAAATTTATCTAACGATAATTTGACAAATGGTAATTCTAAATCGGCATTTACAACATAATTCGACGGACAGTGTTGTTCACAAAATGCTGGCTCCAAAACAACCTAAATAAAAAAACAGAGAAAAAAAAATGTTTACTTCCTTAATTAGTATTAGATGTGTTCACTTACACCACCAGAGCGTAGTTCTTTCAACATCTCTGCACATCGTGGTAATAATCTAACTGTACGATTTCCACGGAAATCCTGAATATCAAGCATATTTCTCATAGTATACAATTCATTGACATGTAAGTTCTTTTGAAATCTAAATTCAACCATACTATCAATTTTCTACACTATAAGAATGACAGGACAAAAGTCACTTACCGACTTTGATATTCTTGTATGAGTTTCACCAATGCACACGTCGCATCCTGATGCTCCATTAATAGTGCAGCTACTTCCCATATTGGCAACGATCGACTATATAAGCATAGTAGTAGTAATGGTATCACAGAAGTGTAATGAGACCTTTTTTAGGCTTCTCAACTTTAAGACTAGATTCTTTTTTCAAGTATCACATGTCCCATTGCAAAACGTACATCAGTTTTGATGTGTGCTCCTAATAGAAACCGCTATCTATTTTGTAAGTTACGGATTTCTTTAGAGAGTACTTACTCTGGTATATCCGTATTCAGTTCTGTCGATGATTTTGTTCTCTTATTTGGTGTTGATAATATCGATGGTGAAATTGATCGGGCAACTTTTTCTGCTGATGATGGTAGGGTCAAATGATTGAAAGCGAGGTTCGAATAAGATAATGTTGACT
This sequence comes from Didymodactylos carnosus, assembly GCA_905250885.1. Taxonomy (NCBI): domain Eukaryota; kingdom Metazoa; phylum Rotifera; class Eurotatoria; order Philodinida; family Philodinidae; genus Didymodactylos; species Didymodactylos carnosus. The sequence goes on along the minus strand of CAJNOQ010000426.1, from coordinate 1,371 downwards.
TTGAACCTGAATCATCAGGTGTTTGATTAACTGACGGCATCAAACGCATATCTTTTCCTAGAATATAGAAATTTAAATGAAATTTGTATAGATCAAGAGAAATTGACATTTACTGAATGGTGAATCGTGATCGCTGGTCGAAATAAGTGGTGTAGCATAAGGTATTTTTCCTAACGGACAAATATTAAGATTATTCAGTGAAGATGCGGTGGTTCTTGGTGTTGTCAAAGCTTCCCGCATTATCAATTTCTGCCCATTAAAAGGAGATTTTGCTATATCGCCGTTGTTACTCTGTGGCCATTCTGTAATTGGTACACTCCAAATCTTTTCGGCTATGGGTGTTGTTGGTGTCTGCAGTGACGACCACCATTCGATATCATCTTTATCTGTCATGAATTTAAGCATACTCGACATAAAATCATTGTCAGTTATATTTTGTGGACGTCTAAATACGGAAACGGTGTTTTTGCAGATTATTTTACTAGTGTCTTCGCACCTACTTCCGTTCGCTTGGCATTGTTCAAGTTTGCTAACGATTATTTTTAAACGATTTTAAATGTAGTAAAAAAAATTGACCTAAACGATAAAGAATTTTCAACGTTACGAACGTTTGTGTTACGCTATATCGAAACTTGTGACAAAAAATTATTAAGCTCTTTTATATATACGACATTCGGCCAATATTTCTTTTTACTGTAGTGGACGACGATCTGACTGGTAGTAGTATAGAACACATGTTATAGATACTTCGCTTTGTCTGCTTTGTTGTGTACGATATATAAAAACCTCAGCCAAGACATACACCATATTTTTTTTTGGTAGTACAGTTCACGAAGTAGTCAACTATGCTGGTCGAATCGAACAATACCAAAGAATAAAAGTGCACTGCAGACAGTACATAAGAAAAGTATCACAGGAGATAAAAAGAACTTCAGAATTTCTTTGAACACAGACGACGTACCTAAAAACATGTTAATCGTCCAAACTTTTCTTTCGTCATTTTCAGTCTAAAGTTGTTCTTTGTGATACAAAATGAACCGTTTATTTTAGTAACGAGCAGATAAATATAGTATGTTTCGAAATAAGAACGAAAAAGCTTAAAATAAATGCTCAATTAATAATCAAAGTTTGAGATAGATGAGCGTGTTGGTTATTTACTTGTCGTTTCTATCGCTTACGTTACCACCGAGGCTTCATGATTGAGACCACTTTTTTTTATGATTATTAATTAGATTTAAAAAGTGGTCTCAATTTGGAATGCATATATTCTCTCGTTTCTTATACAAATAAAATGTGGTCTCAATTTGGAATAGAGAGTTTGTTCTTTTCACATACTTTGTACACTGTTTATAATTTCGAATCACTTTTTAA
>CAJNOQ010000425.1:0-51306 GCA_905250885.1 Didymodactylos carnosus | reverse complement strand
ATTTTTAGTTTTTCATATTACCCCAACATTTCGCTTTCCGATACTGAAAACCGCACCTTTTTAGCTGCTTCTTAGAAAAAGTTATCAAAGAAATGGCCGTGCTTCTTCTTTTTTGAAATGGATAGTAATTTGTCTCTATGGTATACAAAATGATTACAGTGCAACTTTTATATTTATGAAAACATTTAGAAAAAATTTGATTTAATTCTTTATCCTGTGGACTGTAAGTACAGACATATTTGAATAGAATTGTTAATCAGTAAAGCTAGAAAGTTTGAAAAATGACAAAGTTTAGAATAAAGATCTAAAGTTAAATAGCAGCATCGACAAACAAAAAGAGCGCATTATAGTGGAAGTGAGCAAAAACAAAGTTTGATAAGAATAAAAAGCTTTGTCCTACATAAAGATAACTGTCGGATCAGTGTCACAATATGTGCACTTCTGAAACATTACTGGGCAGACACATTGAAATACTATGCCAGATGACTTATTGATGAACTTGTTCTAATTCAAAGTTCGACATGACAGTGAAAGATCATGTACAGATTGTTATTCACACTTTTCACTAGATACTACTATTTTGAAAAGTGTCTTAAATTCAATTCACAATTGGAAATTTACCACTTGATTACTAAATCGACCGATTAAATGAAGATTCGTTCGATTGAAATGAAAAGTTTATTGAAAAAAATGAACGTTTTGAAAACTAACTTTCAAGGTTATACTAATTTTTTATTGCTATCAGGTGACGTAGGATCGATCAATGTATTAATGGCAAAAAAAGTTTGACCAGTAGTTCCCTGCAGTGAAAACATTTTGTTGATCATAAAAATATCCATAACGAATTGATTTTGACCTTTTTTATAGAAAATATCAACAAACATTGATCTCAGCTGCATAAGCGGAAAACAAGCAAAAAGAGGTTTTTATCAAGGAAATGTCGTTGAACTTAAGGCTCTCCCACATCAGAAATTTTTTCCCTACCTTATATTATTGATATTTTAAATTGTGAAGTTATACAATGGTTGAAACGTCAAAATTTCAAAAACTGCTTTCTGAGTTTTTTAAAGATATTTTACTCATCCGAAAACAAAATCAAAATTAAAAATAGGCCCTATTATCTTACAGACATATGTTTTGCTTGAATGTAAAACCAGTTCAGCCTTTTCAGCTTTTGAACCGCGAAGAAAAATTTTCTCTGGAAGTAGACACTTTGGATTGTACAACGATTCATCGATTTTTCTCAATATTGGCTTTTTTAGACAGAAGTAGGCGCAATCCTGACATGGACGGCTCGTCTAATGTATGTTTTACTACATGGTATAACTGATATATGTATGTGAAGAGAATATTTTTTTTAAACAGTTTTTCTTTTATTTAGTAAAAAATGGTAAAAAAGAAAGAAAATAAAAATACAACTACCAGAGAAAAACACTTATTCGGCAATTCGAATATTCCATTGTATGCCGGATTCTAGATGAACATGCTGGAACAGAATGAGTATTTAGAGAAGAGAGATTATATGTTGGTGAAAAGAGAGAGAGAATTGGGAATCGAATTCTGAGATTCGCTCTATTCATGTGACGTCCTGTTCATGAAGGTTTAGTACATCATGACTGATTAAATCTTTCGGTAGTATCAATAAATTGGAGGATGGCTGCATATACTCCTATCAGATCCTGCTTAGCCAATGCTCGGATAGATTCATGTTCCAAAAATATGTGCTCCAACGTAATGTGATTATCATTAAGAACAGTACGCAGCTGATCAAACATAAAATTACGAGAATATTAATTAAGAGAATATTTACGCGTGAAGTTTCGGAGTGGTATCTGAAGATATGGTGTTTGGAACCGTTCGTTATTAGAACCAATCCAATATCATGTGAATGAGATGGAACTGCTTAAAATCTCGATCTCTGTAGTCAAATTGAACTTTCATACATAATACAAACCATCAAGTTGTGAGGGAGAAGAGTTAAACGGTAGTTTCCACTTGCGATAATCTAAAAAAGCTCTTGGATTTTAGTACAGAAACAGCTGTTGAAAACAGAACTTTTCTTCTACCTCTGTGAGAAACTATTTATTCTTTGTTAATCTTAGATTTGCGGTATGTCTCTGTTCAGACAAAACCGAAAGATACGATCTGACAAGATTTTTACAATACGATGTTGTAGACAATAGCTTGAAGTCTCACAATCAGATTCGTACAAAATCGCATGACTTCTCGTACAGTTTTGCGCATCTTAATAAGATGAATTGGCTTACGCATCTGTTCTATATGTCAATTACCGTATGTTTTCGAATTTTTCAGTGACTCATGCCGCCACTGTTTGATAGTTATCATATGTTTTTTAAGCATATTTATATGTCATTGCAAATAAACCTATAAATATTTTACGGTCTAAAGCTTAGGATCAGCAATTTTCTTTTTCTCCTTAATTTTTTTGACACATGTTGAATGAAAGTACTGTAGCATTCATATTAATTATATATAAAGTCCAGGGACATTATGAAGCCTTAAAATTAGGGCGGGATACAAAAATTTTTATGAAAGAAGAGTACGTTTACTACTATTCTTTCGATCTTAATATCTTTTTTTTACAAAAATTTCAATTGTGAAGAAAAGTATCACGAAGGAAGAAAATCTTCTCTCCTTCTTATACTATAATCCGTCTTGATATTAGTCATTCTTTCTATACACTCATAGATACCCACTATGATACGTCACAGACTAGAAGAAACCTCAGCAAGATTAAAAACCTGTGATCTACCTCTCAGCTATTAACAGTTCATTGATTTTTAGTTTTAATTGGAACCTATGAGATCTACTTGTACTAATAATACTCTGTGTTTCACAAGCACACTATAATCAATAATTTCTTTGTGTTATCGTTATTTAGATGTGGTTTAATTATCCAATTTACCTTCTAGTAATTATTCTCATAAAAAATGTTGAAAGCTACTCGAGTGGTGCTCCACTTAAAGCATGCGAGACGATGACACCAGGACATAAGCCAACACCGACGGCTTGTGCAAACAATTATATTGTCGAACCTACATCTTCATCATATGAAGCTGGTGATTCAATTCTAGGTAAATATCCCTAGAGAAAGTACTTGCGACAAGTACTCCACTTGCGTAATGAAACCGATACTTCTCTTTTTTCCAGAAGTAAATTTACTTGTAAGTACTTGTCCAAGTGCTTGATTTTTCACTTGTTGAAGCTTGTCAAGTAAAATTGCAAGTACTTGGATTGTTTTCAAGGTAATACTTACTATTCAAGTGTTTCTCTATTGTCGCTTAATATTCACTTTGTCAACTTATATTATTCTATGTCTGAAGTCAACAAAGAAAACACGTTTTCCTAAGCATAGGTATAGTATTAATGTAAACAGATAGTGGCGAGCGATCCTAACCTGTCTTATTCAAGCAATTGCTGATTTTAACTCTATTTTTAGTTAAAAAAAGAGCGTTTATAAGTAGTAAATAAGCAAAACTGACATCATCTAAGACAAAAAGAGATTGTAAACAAAAGAATAAGATACAGCTTAACAAATTAAAACAAGAGATAAAACAATAAAATAAATTTTCATAATAATATTATATGTGCATGAAGAAAATGTTGGAATGTCAAAATTTTTTCTTTTTCGCTCTTTCTTTATATAGAAATCGCTACATAAGACTTCACCAACGTTAAGATAAATTGTTTGTTGAATTTCGAAATATAAAGTATTCGATTAACTCTTTTTAAATAAATCCTTTTGATTTTTTGCTCAAACTGGAAAATCCTTCGCTACTTGACAAACCAAAAACGATGTTTCCCTAAACTAAGTGCGTTTAGGAAAAGACCCATCTGATTTTTACCAAAGCTAGAAAACCCTTTGACTCTTTCTAAAAAACGCTTTTTAGTTTTTTGATCAAACAAAAAAACCCTTTTGGTTTTTGAATACGCTTTTTTCGGTTTAAGGTGATAAACAAGCCCTTACTTGCCAAGGACTTTCACAAAGTACTTCTTAGCAATAAAAGCAAGTACTTTTATCATTGAGAAGTATTTCTGAAAGTACATGGCAAGTAAGAAATTTTGAAAACACTTGCCAATTTTTTCAAGTAATCAAGTACCTGCATCCAGTACGTTCTCTAGGGTAGCGAAACAGTTAACCTATAAGGATAATTCCTTGATATAGATGCTTTTTCGAGAACCGTATGATGATCTGGTAATGTTTTTTCCGTGACTTTTTAGTTACAGTACGAGGTTTAACTATCAATGATAAATTCCAAGGAGTTCTTATGATGGCATTTGACGTTGACTCTAAATTGATCGGAACATGGAGTCCTATTAACGATACCGTGAAAACAGGTGTTTGTGGAAATGGGAAGGTACGTTAAGTCGTGGAGAAAATTCATCGTAGAACTGTGATGTTTTTGTAGCTTCAGTAGTAATAGCCATTCTATCTTTAGGAAAGTATAACGCATACAAATAAGAGTGATAAAGACAGTATCAGTGCTATGTGGCATTCACCAAATATAACAGCTGGTGTAGTTCTGATCAAGTAAGTATTGTAGCTATAATTGTAAGATTTTATATTGGCATCTATCATCGGGCAGAAATACAGTTTACTCGTCCTTTAGAGCAACAGTCGCAGAAACATATGAAATATTTTATGTTGGATGTTTCAATGCCACCATTAGTCCAAAAACGATCAATAATGAAGTAATTAAGATTCGATATTTGTAGAATACTTTCACATAAAAATATTAATTTAATCAAGTTTTCTAACATTGATTGTCTACACTGGCATACATTTACATGTACAACATTTTGTTTTGCGGCTCCCATACCACCTTATTTTGTTACGGTATTGCCAATGCATCTTTCCGACTATTGATATTCAGTTTATAGGTCCAATTTAGCAAGGATATTGGTATTGATGTAATTCTTGTTTTATTCGAACGTTGAGTCAAAATCATAATTGATTCGAACGAATGAATCAGATTCAAAAGTAATCAGAAATAAGTGAGGAAACAGTCACAGTTGCGATAATTAATGGTAAAATATTACCCAGATAGTAGTGATATTGTCCACTTTTCGTTGTATCGTATGATCGTCCATGCATATTGTGTGTCATTTAAAAACAGACAACTGCATTTGTCTGTCTATCTGTTTACCGGTGACGACTATGACTTTTTATCCGAGAATCAAATGAATCTGTCTAGCTGAATCGAATGCAAGCAAAATCAGAAAGACAATGATCGCCATAAACCAATGCGAACCAAATTTCATTCGAAGTTTATATCAAATTGTACTGCATTTCAATCTCTTTCATTTGACATAGAAACATTGGGTATTTCTCTTTTATTAGTACACATGGATGCTTTAAAAAGACTATTTCGAATATCGTCTAAGATCTAAGAAACATCACAGAAAAAGTTTAAACGCTGATGCCGGTACAGTAATTACGTAAAACGTACGGTACAGTAATTAATATACGTTCGTGTTCGACTGATTTTACGTTAAATTAAAGCGTGAATTGGGCTCTACAAAATGAGATAGTTTTATTGGTAGAAATCAATAAGTTTATTCACAAAAAGTGGAGCTATTATTCCATAAAGTAGAAAAAATATTGTTGTTGCTCAATTCTGTGGAAAATAAGATTTTATTGATTTTTGTTCTTTCGTAAATTATTCTCTTCAATAAGCTCAAATCTACCACTTTCGAGTGTCTTTTAAAAGTAGACGTTATGAGAATTGAACGATATATAATTTCGTTAGAGATGTAATTAAAGAGTCCAATAGAGAGAAGCACATCTTTTTCTTTTGTCTTATTTGTCCGAATTTTGGATGTTTCGCTTCTAAAGCACCCATGTGTGTACTAATAAAAGCGAAATACCCAATGTTTCTATGTCAAATGAAAGAGATTGAAATGAATCATAATCTGATATAAACTTCGAATGAAAAAGTATTGAAGGTAATGGAAAAGATCGAACATTTTGTCTCAATATTTTCAGGCACCCTCTGGAGGAGTTGCTGGAACGTGGTGTTTAAAAATAAAACCTAGTTCTAACTACATTTCCTTTTACTTTAGACCACAGGGACTGGTTCGACAGCATCTCGTACTAGTCCCAATACTCCAGTAACAACCGTCTCACCATCGAGTGATGTTGGTATCAGTTTGACATGGAATTATTTAAATGGTATGACAAACGTTCGTATGGTAGTTAATAATTTAAAAATTCGACAATGGGTTGCTTTTGGCTTGTCAACAGACACTCAAATGGTAAATACAATACATTACTCTAGTTCTATTTCGCTACCTAGTGTTGTTCTTTCTAAGGGTGACGATCATGTCTTTACATGCCAACACTTAGCAGATAATAGCGCTGTAGTGCAAAGATTAACTAATCCTGGTGGACATATGAGGCCGATCGCTGCTACCCCAGGAAGTGGTGGTACATTTACACCAAAAGTATCGAAAGTGGAGGATGGTTCGGTAGTGTGCGAGTTTACATTATCGAATTTTGATGTAGTAAAAACACGCTCGATTAGACAAACGAAAATATCATCCTTATCACAAACGGAGCAATATCGTCTGCTTATTGCAATTGGTTTACTCGATAGTTCAAGTAATACTTCACAATTTTTCTGTTTAATCGAATCAGAACTACTAAGCAGAAGATCTTTGTTTGATTTGTATAATTTGTCTTTTTTTAGATATACTGCAAAGACACAGTGTTAGACGAGCAGAAGATAAACAAGTTGCACTTAATCGCCAAGAGCAAATTATTTATAATGTAAATACACAATCTGATGATGGTTTTAGAGAAAAATTAATGAAAGCTCATGGATGTATAATGATTTTTACATGGATATTAATTGTTTCAACGGGATTTTTAATTGCACGATATTTTAAAAAGACTTGGATGAATCGAAAACTATGTGGAGAAGCGGTGTGGTTTAGCATACATCGAGCGTTAATGTCTGGTGCTTCCCTATTAACAATTGTAGCATTTATATTTATATTAGTCCATCAACAAGGGTCATGGACGAAAAAAACTGCAACAACAGAATATGCACATTCAATAATTGGTATACTCGTTGTCAGTTTTGCAATTATTCAACCATTTATGGCCCTATTTCGTTGTCATCACGACGATCGTTATCGTTTTATATATAATTATTTACACGCATTCGTTGGAATTAGTGCGTTCTTCTTATCAATATCAGCAATATTTCTAGCCGTATTCTTTTCAAGATTCAATCTCAAAGCAAATGGCTCATGGGGAATAATGATTGTTTGGACTTGCTGGGTTACATTTATATTGGTCGCATTTGAATGCATTGAATATTACTTTAAGAAGAATGGTGGCGATAAACGAAGTAAAAAACATGAGACATTCCAGTTGGATGGTACTACGCATGCAGATAAAACAGCGACAACATCAGGAAGAATCAACGTAGATTCAAATCCATCAAAAAACAAACTAAAAGTTTTGCTTCTGATTTTACATGTAGTAATAGCTTTTGCGCTATCATTAGCGCTTGTTATTATCATTAGTGCACAGTAAAAAATAAATAAGGCGCCGGAAATACAAAACTTAAGTAAAATTTATTTTTGCAATATTTATACATGATTCAATAGAACTCACCGAGCTGAACAAGAATATGTGTGTTTTAACCTTTTGAATGAAAATTATAATGTCTAAAATTTCAAAAAACTGAAAATTTTAAAATTTTAAAAAACGACTTATTTTTTTGAAAACGAACCTAAAACTCGAACACACTGTGTTTGAAAACCTTGGAAGTTTGTTATTCTTGTTCTCCGTAAAAAATTAAATCTGAAATATAGTGTTTCGATACTGTTCAAATATGATATGACCTAAAAAATTTTAGTTTTTCACGAATAGCAAAAGTCCCGTGCATGTTAGCACAAAAAGCTTCAAGTCTCTCTAGATAGCTGATGAAGCCTATAATTTCATATCATTCTACTCGCCATAATAGTACGAAAAACGTCGTGTATTGGTTCTGGAAAATATTGTTCCGTTGTTGAGAAAATAAACTTTTTTGAAACCGGTAGCAAAAAACAAGGAAATTCACTTATATTTTGCAGTTTTCATCGTCAAACTTCCATTTTTTGGAAAACCAATGTCATATTTGGAATCAGCATCAAAAACTGAATTGATTCATGTGTGTCTCAGGATTTTTGGACAGCTTTCATTTTTCCCCAAAAATCTCGGTCGAAAAGTTCACCCTCACCCTCAAAAGTTCAATCGAATACTATACAATGTATACTAGAAAAATATAGGAAAATTTACGAGCTTACTATAATAGCTTTTCATGTGGATGCTCTCAGTATTTAACTCTCAGGTATGTTGAAGTTGTAAAACAAAGACTTTTCGGCATCTCCAAAAAGTACTTTCCTTTTGCATAATTCCTTATTTCGCCATACTCTATTATTTCTTTCGGACAAAAACGTCGTCTAACCAGTGGCGTAATACTATTCACTTCTGCAATACGCTTTTTTTCTACTACAAAATATATGTAAAGAATCTTAAATCAACTTTTAAAAATTTAATCGTCTACCAAAATGCTGTATTTCATTTCTGGAGGAAAAAAAACATGCAGGTTTTCTCACTCTACCATGTCTCTCACTGATAATTATTTCTAGATATTTACGTAAAAGATAGAAGCATTAAGGTAAGAAAATATCAAATTTTATACACATTGCTACACATCTGCATGAAACTAAATATTTTCACTGTTTTTTGATTCATTCTTTTCACATGAACTATGTTGAATATTTTAAATATCACTAGAAGTTAGAAAATTTTAAGAATTTTTTGGTATAATTTAAATTGGTCTCATTTGAAAACAATTTTTCACTTGTTTTGATGGTTAACTAACTAAATTCACTATCGAATGAGTTTATTTAAGATTTTCTACACATATTTAATAGTAGATCGACAAAAGTAAACAGTAAGTTATTTATGCACCACCAATTTAGTATAGTTATTCCAAGTTTAATTTTTTGTGTTTTGAATGAAATAAAAGAGACGTCTTATAATAATGGTTTGTACTAAATTAAGCTAAATCTCAGGATTCGACGGGCATTTTTGTATCGTCTACTGAACTCAGTATTTTTCTTCAATTAAATTTGGATTTTTAAGTGAAATTCTAGAGGAAAGTTCTGTTGATTTAGAAAAACTTTTCATTTTTGAGTCAAACACGCTACATCAGAGTAGGAGAAAGCATCCTCTATGACATTATTTTCACTTTCATCTCTCCATGATTATTTGTTTAGTAGATACATAAACTATGTTGAATAACATTTTAAATATCACTAGAAGTTAGAAAATTTGAAGAATTTTTTGGTATAATTTAAACTGGTCTCATTTGAAAACAATTTTTCACTTGTTTTGATGGTTAACTAACTAAATTCACTATCGAAAAGTTTCCCACTTTACGATGAATCTTTTAACTTTCAAATAACTTTCTGTTCATTCCCACACTGAAAACTATGATGAAACATTTAGTGTGATGCTTTCATCAGGGTTTCATGGGTTATATGTTTTTATTATTTTATCGGCTGTCTGTATAATATGCACTACTGTATAGTATCTTCGTATTGTTCCTTATTTTGTATTGTTTGTAGTACAAATAGATGTGATAAAATAATTTATTATATTAACGAAAAATATGGAAAAAACTATTTAAATTTAAGAAAGATTGACTATCGAACTAAAAGAGTATGATTTAGTGTAGTCGTCTATTCAATCAAACATGCGTTTTTAAAAAAAAATTTCCTTATGGAAAGTGTCGCTTTGCTCATATGGAATTTCGTTACTCTACTCTTAGAAACAAATTACAGTTAATAATAATAAATCACAACCTTACGGTAGGCAAAACTTGGATAAATGGAGACTTTGTTAAGTAATTAAATAGTAGAGAAGTGAACAAATTTGCATTGCTCATAATCGTCGTGTAAGATAATGTAAAATAGGTCATCAAAAAAGTGATAATACTTTTTTTTATTATTTTGACATAAAAGTTTAACAATCAAAAGTTGTAAAATTTTTCTTTCAAGATCCTATGTATTGATATCGTTTGTTACTATTGAATAAACCTGTAATGTAGCTTTTCTTCATCATAAAATTCCGAAAAAGTGGCACATGCATTTCTTATGATGTTGAATAGAAAAGATGTTCAAGTTCGTAATGTACTATAAAACTCTAATATTTATCTAATTTTATATTTGACAGCTTATAGTTCGAATGATATAATGTGAATTGTTTTTCTTTCTTTTTTGTCGAGAAAAAAGATTCAATTCTTAACATTCTAAGAACATTAATCGAGCAAAACTTCAGTTGATCAAAAGACCACAAAAAACTCTTCAAACATCGACTTTAACGACGAATAATTACTAAAGATAAAGTTTATACAAGACAACGTCATCAAAGAGAATATGATGGTACATGCGATCAAAGATTTTGTTAAACCGCTTATAAATAAAATGTTATTTCCTCTCAAGTTATGCCCACACCTAATAATCAATTGAATTTCGATCAAACATCTAAGCATTAACAACAGTCTTGATACATGAATCATTTGTTACATGACACGTGAGTAAACGTTTTCAATCTATGCAGTTTTTATTCTCATAAACGTTTGTGTTATGCCACGCACTACAGTCGTGCCATAAGGGAGATGACCATAGTGAAGGTTATTGCGCAAGAATATATTCCAGGTTATTGCGTAGAGCCTAGCCAAGATTATCGCGCAATATTTCGTATATAAATAGATCAATTTTATTGTTAAGAGAGAGATCTTTTTGATTTGTAAATAAAAGTTAGGTGAGAAAGATCTTAGTTTAACCGGGAACCTAACAGTTTGGTTCTATTTTTAAACGACAAGAAAAGGGAAAAAGCGGTTTTAGATCTTAAGTGTGATAATACCACAACATGCCTTTTTCTTTCTTGTTAATACTCTTATCTTATATATTTTTTTTTAATCTTTTTATATACTTTTCATAAAATAATAGAGCAGAATGTTGTGATCAAAAATTAGATTTAGATTGAACTCATTGGCTCAAGTGGCTAGATTAAAATATGATTAGGTGAATGAATCATTTCACTGATTACTGTTATTGAGTAAAAAAGTAGAAAAACTTTATTACAATTTCGTACAATGTACGATTTCTAAATATGAAAAAAAAACTTTTAAGGCAAAAAAAAGTAATAAAATCTTTTTTTTAGGTCATAGTGTAAAATCGGGGGTTCACGTTTTTTAACATTCAATTTTTATACAGATATTTTTTCTTTAAACGTATTTTGAGTATGCTGCAGATCCATTGCCATCGTTACCACCACCATATTGTCCCGACATGAATTGATTTGGATTATTATGAGTGTATGAACTACGATATGTTGTTGTATAGGCACCTAATAAATACATAAATAAGAATAGGATATTTGACAAAATGTAGAATGATTACAATTAACAAATCTTACTCATACGTTACCTGGATAATTGTATGTTGTTGTTCGATATTGTGATACAGGCTCTGTTTGATTAAATTGTGGTTGATTTTGTTGTTGCATTTGATTTGAATATGCTAAATTAGGACTGGATGATGATGATGGAGGACGTGAACGATTTGTTAAATATTTTGAATAATTCACTGGTAAATCTGTTATTCTATCGACAACACGTACCTATAAAAACTTTATTTGCATAACACACATACTCTAACAAACGATGTTTATAATATGATTACCTACCTCACCAATGGTAGATGTTGCATGATGAGTAGAGGGATCAGCACGAAATACTCCTTCATCAGTTATAATTTGTTCATGATGTGCTTTTGGACGTTCATATTCAATAATAACATTTTTTGGTGGTCTTAATATCTCGGCTGGTTGAGCTCTTTCAACAATAACCGGACGTTCTTTTGTGTCTTCGTACGGTAACCTGTATGAAGAGTTTCTCTTATAGACTATACAATTATTCAATGAAAATATATCCGAAACTTACCATTTTTCATAGATGACATGTCGAGGTTTTGGTGGTGGGGGTGGTAAACGCTCTGAATAATTGAATAGAGTATTTTTTTAGATAAAAAATAGAATGACATTAATCTACTAACCAACGATTACTTGACGCGGTTGAGGTGGAGGCGCAGGAATGATCTTTTCGATGATCTTTTTATAATATAAAATTCGTTTAAGTAAATAATTCTAAATCATCATAAATATTGACTTACCTGAGGTTGTTGTTGTGGTGGTGGAGTCGGTGGTCTTTCTATGATAAGTAAATTAAATAAATAGTGAACATTTGTTCTGATTCTTTTTACGTACCCCGAATAATTAGAGGTGGAGGAGTAGGTGGAGTTGGTGGCCGTTGACGAATAACAATCGGAGGTGGTGCTAAAATATTCAAAAGTAAAATGAACCACGACATCTAATTAAGTCGACGATGTAGAAGTTAGATAAAAAAATATTTTTGATAGTAGAAACGAATTATTTGCATTAAGTCACATGATAAATGCAGTAAAATAGATGAATAACTTACGTGGTTGTGACGGAGCATGTCGTTCCTAAAAATAATTATATGTGCAAAAGCTTAACAAAGTTATTGTTATTATAGTCGTACTTTTATGATAATCGGAGCCGGCTCTGCTGGTGGTGGAGGTTCCAAAAATCGAACATTAACATGTTGTTTGTAATGAACATCTTGCGAAACAGGTTTAACAACATGCAATGGATCATGATCATGTTGAACATCAAGATTGTCCATTCGACCCTATAATTTTAATTGTCTTTCACATTTGAATTACTAATAAAAATTATCAGCTTACTTCTGGTGCAATGACTTCATGCGTACGATATTCTGGATGTTGATAGTGTGCGCTTAAAACAAAATATAAATTCAATTATTAATGAATAAATATTACATGCGATCATTACCTTGGTCCAGCACGTGCCAATATTTCATTTCCAAAACGTTCATCGTGCAATACATTGCCTTAAAAGAATGTATAGTAAATAAAATTTAAGATAGTTTGAATTAAATATAGCTTACCAGATGCTCTATACGTTGATGTATCATATCCATTATTGCCATATTGTTGTGGTTGTTGTTGTGTTGAGGCATACTGCGGTCGTTGACTATTGTAACCGGATTGTTGTCCATAATCACTAAAATAGTCAGAAAAATTTAATGAATTCAAATTATTTTTTAAACTGTTTTACATTATGCATTTCTATTATTTGACAGACAAGTTATAAAATTAAATGAATTTTAAAATGTGGATATTGGAAAGGGAGGAGAAAAGCATCTAAACATTTTTTCAATTAAACTTTTTTACCTTCGAGGCGAACATTGATAGCAATGTGGACTGAAACATAGTGAAATAACCAATACGAGAAGTAAAAGTAAATAGATTTATTGAAAAGTGAAACCTCATATTTGTACGTTACAATCTATTATCGTAATTATCAACAAACATATTATTAGTTAATAACAGGTCAAAGTGGTTTTATTTTTTGGATAACTCAGACTATTAAATCATGATAAATTCGAGAAAAAGAAGGGTCTTTTGGAATAATTCAAAGGATAAATGATGAATACGAAGAAGAGAGATGAGAAAATCGATTCTTTTCCAGTCATTCTCACAAATAGAAGATCGTTGATATCTTCTCAAGTAAATATAGCATCGAAAAAACGACAATCAATATACAGAGTTGCTAAACAACTAGGAAAGTAAAAAAAAATAGCTGAGGAAACGTACCTCGGCATATAATATGACGGACTAAAATAAAGGTTAATTGAGTAAATTATTTTCTATTGATGAAAAAACTGTAGTGTCGATTACAGTTGAAGTGGATGAAAAATGCAATACGTTCTTCTTAGGAATAGAAATTGCTAATAGTCTATGAGATAGGCACATAAGTAATGTAGATAAGCAGGAAAGTTAAAAAAAATAGTTGAGGAAAAACGTACCTCGGCACGTAACATGATGAACTAAAATAAAGGTTAATTGAGTAAATTGTTTTCTATTGACGAAAAACCTGTAGTGTCGATTACAGTTGAAGTGAATGAAAAATGTAACATGTTCTTCTCAGGAATAAAAATTACTGATAAGGGACGCACATAAGTAACGTAGATAAGCAGGATAGTTTCTGAAACTATCCATACATCCTGAAATTCTCAGCGGAGCCAGTTTCCGGTAAAATTTGAGTAAACAGTAAAATTTCTACTCTAAAAAATAAAGCGTCGCATATGTTGTAAAAACGGCGACACAGGAATGAGTTTGTGACACGTGCGTCACGTTGTAAAAATCATTCAAAGTTCATTTTTTCGCGTATTTTTAAGTTTTTTTAGAAAAAGAGGCATCTATCGGATAAGTTCGATTCCCTGAGTCCCACTATATCGTTTAACAATCTCTAAGAGTCCTGCTTTTCAAGATAAAGTTTGACCTTATCCAACGCATTTATGGACGCGAGGTCACTAGATATTGGATAATGACACATGACACCACTCGCTTGCGACACATATTCCTTCTTGCCCTTGTGACACAAAATTCTGCGATATAATAATACGACATTTTCTTTTTTAAAGTGCTCTCTTCCTTTTTCTATCGTCAAGTTATTTCGATGATCGGTACTTTAATATTGAATGTAAACATTTTCATAATTTTAGCCACTGCCAGTAGCTCGATTATAGTAGCGTTATTAGTATTGAAGCGCGACGCATACTACGTCTAATATGCTTGTGTTTCAACTTTTTCTGCAAATCTTATAAAAATGCGATTCGTATAAGATTCTTGTTCACTGACTACAAATGTAAAAAAAAATGGATCTTATATATTCTGCGGTACTTTACTCATCAGAATATGGTATAACTGTACGTTGCTACACCACTATCTTTATCTCTATTGTCATTTATATAATTGAATAAATCCATTTATTTAAGAAAGAGTAATTTTGACATTTATAAAGTCAGAAGTCAAAACAAAGATAATTTTTTTTTGAAATACTCTTAAAATTACTTATTTTCATTAAATTTGATTTTTCTATATTTCTTTCAATATTTTCTTAACTTACTTGTTTTCATAGATGAAGATTTTAAAAATGAAAATTTTTTACTTACCCTCCTTTTGTATTCAAATTTGTTCGATATTTATCCAAAAATGAATTATATCCACTATATCCTTTTGCAGCCGTACTCATTTTTGATCGTCTACTAAGTTGCAGACGATTAATTCAATTTAATCTAGAAAAATAGATGTACAATTAATGTTGATGTATATAGTTAAAAAATTTTTTTTCATATATCAGACATATACCAACGTTTATCGTAATTTATACAAAGAAAAAAAATGAAGAAAATTAACTCAATATGTGATGATGTTTCTATTGTTCATCTGTTCACATAGTAAGCACAACAGAACAGTAGTTGTATGAGAAAAAAAAGCTACTATTAAACGAAAGCAACATGCTCCAACTTGGTTACCTATGGTAAATTATTTTTATTTATTTCTTGTATTCTTATGTTCTTGTGTTTTTTTGTTTCTAGTGGAATTATTCTTTTTTTTGTGTGAAAAAAATTTGGTAACTAAGATAATTATAGAAAAGCAAAATTTATTATTATTATTGTTATTTCAAGTAAATTTTAACAATAATAGTTTTTTTTATTATTCTATTGAAATATGAATAACTGGTATCGATGTAACGATTTCTCTTTCCTCTCTTTCTTTCTCGTGGTTTTTTTTTTTTTTTTTTGTTAATAATTCCACTTTATCATATTTGACAAAACATTAAAGTTAAGAACTTCTGTTGCTATATCTTAATAGTACAATACATACGATACTTTTATTTCCTTTGCCACGTCGTTGTCTTGTATATATGCTCAGTCGGTATAAAAATATTTGAAGTTACTGTTGTTGCTGCTTAGTTACATGGAATTTTTTCTTATAATACGATGAAACAAATTGTACTGCATGAGAAAAATAAAATGAAGGGGGTACCGATATAATCTTGGAGATACAAACATATGAATTAAATATTTGCGTGTTAGATATTTTTAATTGGAGACAAGCGTTTTCTTTTTTTCCCGAGATTAATACGACTTTTCGGAGAAATGTAACAACAATCTTGTAGAGAGAATTCAATTACGAAGATTTTTCGATACAGTGGAATTTTAGTTTTAAACGAGATTATGGGAGAAAAAGAGAAAGATATTAAATTAGTGTCATCAATGGAACAATATCTGCTTATCAGAAATCTTATTTTGAAAAGTTATATCAAAAAACATATTAGACATTGTTTTTTGATAAAAACAAAATTTAGACAATTTTTTGTATCAACCCTTTGAGTACCATAGTATAAAAAAAGCTACACCTGTTTTTTTCATATTTCTCATGATGTAATTCATAAAAATTAGTACGTAATCTGTTGAAAAGGAGTACTACTACTACTATTCGGTAGTCAAAGGGTTAACCCTAGTACTACCAAGCCTATTTTAGGCATGGAATGATGATATATTTTTATTATGTGATTTTTTCGTCATGAAACCGGTATGTTTGTCCAAGTTACACTATTTTCTATTCGGTTAGAGGATAAAATGATTGAGTAGAGTGTTATGTATTTATCTCGAACAAATGATACAAAAGAGTCGTTTCACACAATGCTCATTACAAACAGAGTCCAGAACATTTGTAACACTTGTTCAGAGTCTTTTTATCTTTGGTACGGTCACAAAGCGAACATCATTTTCTTTTTAAGTTCATGGAGGTTTCGTTTAATTCTTGTGATGTTTTCTCCACCTTAGGATAACAGCTAATGCACTTTGAACATCTTTGTGCAAGAACTTTGAAGTTTGTGAACGAACATCAAGAAGACGAGCCGCTAAACTTATTCCTAATTCTTCAAGAAATAAGCGACGCTTGTATTTTTTATTCTTGTTCCAATCTGGATTCTTTTCCTTACATATGGTCAGAGCATTTAGAGCAGCAAGGTCTAACATATTATAAAAGACAGAGAGGCCATCGTTTTGTGCCTCTTCTTGCGAAATATTTATGGCACATCTGATCAACAGTATCGACAGCACCCTTGGTTTTATTATAATCCAAGATAATATGTGGCTTTCCATTTGTTGAGTCTACTTGGTGGTCATGATGTTTCGATGAGAGTAACAAAACAGCTTTATTTATCTTTGGAACGTATGAAACTAGTGTGAGATTATCGTTGAAACCGAACATTGCAGAGCCAACTGGACGATTTTTATTTGAGAGAAATTCTACGGATATTTCGGGCATATTTCTGCGTAATGTTCCTATCAGGGTAATATTGTGAACTGCCAATTGTTTTGCTAGTGGAATACTAGTAAAGAAATTGTCCATTGTAACGTTCCTACCAGAACCAAACAGTGGTTCCATCAGTTGTAAAACTATGTTGACACCTATATTCTTTTGTCTATCTTGACCAGGTTGTCGTCCAGTATAAGGGACTGCATCAAATACATAGTAAGAATCGGCATCAACGCATAACCAAAGCTTTATTCCATATTTATCAGGTTTTTTTGGGGATAAATTGACGAAAAGGACATTTTCCGCGAAATCCAACCAACTGTTCATCAATTGTCACAAAAGATCCCACTGAATAACATTTGAACAAATTGTTTTGGAAGTCCGACCATATTTCACGAATTGCATCAAATTTATCTGTATTTTTCCTTTCCTCCCTTATTGTCTTGTCATCGAATCTAAGACAGGAAGCTATTGTTTCAAATCGATCGAAAAATGCTAAATACTCTTTGAACCAGAAAAATACCACAATATTTTTATTAAATTTCAGTTTTCTACAGTGGGGTCATTTTTGACCCCGCTTGGTAGTACTTGGGTTAAAAGAAAATTGTTGTAGTCCTCTTAATATACCATTATATCATCAAAAATGTTTTCTGGCACATATATCAATCAAAGCGATCTAACGAACAGTATGTACATTTAAAGTCATCATGAAAGGTGATTAATAATGTACTGAGGAAACTTAACAAATCAAATAAATATATTTTGTTCTAACAATTCAAGTCATAATAGTTAGATAGTCAATATCATTAAAGACTTCATCAAATTTTTTTACAATTTTGATTATAATTTGCTACTGGTACAAAACAGATTATAAATGTTTGAAACTAAATATTTCCAAACAATTTTATAATTTACAATATCTTTAATTACTAACCAATTGAGAATAGCAACAATATATCTATAGAAAAAATTCCTATAACAAACTACTACGACCTAATAATGTAGTAACATCTTGGGAAATATGCAAGAAAGAACTTGTTATTTTTTTGTTGTTTTTTTTGCTATCTAAAATCTAAATATTCGATCATATTCGAACATAAAATTCACCATGTTTCAAAAAAAATACAATATCATCATTGTACATTAATCCATTATTTTTACAAATATCATCAATCCATTGATGAAGTGCAACTTTTGATCGTGAACGAGATGATGAATGATTGCTAGTAATCGATCGTCGTTTTGTCGATTTTGTATTATCTTGTCGTATTTTTGAAGATAAATCGTTATTGTTGCTAATAAGAGGTTTTCGTTCACGAGAACGATACATTGATGGATTCATTGATTGCGTACGACTACAGTTATGAAATGCCACACGTAAAACTTTAATTCGTAAATTTGTATCTGGATTATTATGTAAAACTATTTCCGATTTATAATGGATCGGTTTCAGTTGATCTTGATCATAGAGTGTAAATTTAATCGGTTCGATGAACGAATTTAACGTGAACGGATTCGATAATATATTACTCGTCAAATGTTTTTCTTCAGCTTTACATTCAATACGAAGATATTGTGGTATGGATGATAGATGTTTGAGAGATGAAGATGAACGGTTATTAGACGATTTTTGCATTATATGCTTGAGCGGTTTATTCACTATTGTTGAATCAACACGATATGTCATTCTAAAAATAAACACTATAAAAACTTCAACTTCTGATATTCGAAGAGCCGCTAATTTAAACTTGATAATTTGTAAAGAAAGCTGACCAGTTAATGCTAGTCTATTAATTCAACATCTATACAACAGTCTGAGGAATCACAGATTTTTTGACCGTTTGTCTGTTGCATTCGAAATACAAAATAGAATAACCTTCAAATGTGATATTAAATCGTCAAGAAACTTATCATATGTCTACGCTATTTGTTTGTTCGTGTGTACTATAAAAAATGAATATTGTGTCTGATATTGTCTGACAATGACACTGTTACACACTAGAGAGAGATACTTTTGTTTTAAACATCTTTGTATACATATAGATTTTCTTTCTTAATAAAGCTGAATATTTCATATAAGTTTGATAACAATTCTTAACAAAAATATAAAAGATTGGAAACTGTACATTTTCTTCAATTGTTAATCGATACATTGTCATAGATTTTCATAGGCCAATAAAGGTAGTGATTCAATAAAAATTGTAGTGTACAATTTCATACAGAGATAAAACTTTAACTGACTGGGATTAAATAGATTGATTTTAGGGGGAAAAAAAAAAGAAAACAGTTCATTTTCGGAAGAACAAAAAGTTTTCAGATTCTTTCTCTATTACACACGCACATAATAATTATTTTTAGTAGATTCTTGGATAGAATTTCATTTTAATTTTCATCTGTTTCCAATCACATACCCTGAATCAGATTATCCGCATAAAAAATGACACTAATGAATAACACATGAGCCAACATAGAATAAAATTATGTAGTTTTTACTTTATTCATCTATCAAATGTAACGTTACTGTTATCATCGCTAATTTCTCGAAATGATCAGGTACGATAATAATTCATAAAAAAGAAAATTTACTCTTTTTCCAGTTTATTATTCCATTATCCATATACATATTTATATGTATTTATTTTATGAAAGAGTATTGACAGATATGATGCCATAAAATAGGAAAAAAACACCGTAAATTGTATAAAGTCTTTTTTTTTTCCATACATATTTTTATTATATACAATTGGTTTGCAAAAATTACGTGCCTATTGAATTTTTTTTCTCATGTTTTTTTTTTTCCTTCTTGCCTGTCAATATTCTCATATCGAACATCATATGAATATATGTTTCTATTTATACTGTTACCTTCCAACTAAAAAATATCAAAAAAAGAGTTTTCTTGTACTTTTAATCTATCAAACAAATATCACCTACTTCTAAACAATAAAGACGAACACAAACTACTTTTCTCTGTTTTTCACGATTGTTCGTGAATTTTATCTGCTCTTAGAGAGAAGAAGAAGAAGAAGAAGAAAAAGAAGATAAAATAATATGGTTCGCTTCAAATTGTTTTTAAATAATAGATGTGATTCTACGGTTTCTCGCGATCTGTGGTTACCTTGATTTTATACCTTCTTCTTCAATTTTGGATTAATGTCACTGTTGATGAAAAAAACAAAAAATTTGCTTTAAAAAAAACACTACACATTCGTTAACATCGTCCTCAACAAATAGAGAAAAAATGTTGACTTTTTAGATTAAATACTTTTTTTAGATAAGTAGATAATAAAAATTAAATGTTTCGAAAATCGTTAATATTTGTAACTTTTATCTAAACGTATCTCTCTTCATCAACAGGTGTAATATATGCTGATTATTTGAATCAATTTATTTTAGTGATTAGTCCTGATCTCATCATAAGTAGATATTAACAACATAGTTCAGTCTTCTGAATCATTCAGGAGAAAAAAAACACTCTTCCACTTTATTTTATCATAAATTCTCTTTAATCAAATATAAAACACCTCATTGTTTGTGCAAGTTATTGAAACATTTTTCACCTAGCAAGGAAATATCAACATTATCAAGTGTTTACTCGCTTTTTTTTACGATGAAACAGTCTATTTGGATAGCTTCCGGTACTGAATACGATTTTTATATCCACTTTAGTCGATACGCGTTTATTGTACCATATTGTAAAACTGGAAAAACTCGAAACATATTCGACAAACGATGTGTCGGTCTCTAGAACATATGAAATTATGTATGTGCACAAACAATTAGAATCAATGACAAGTTTTTGTAGAATGTCAAAACATTTAGTTACATAATTGTATTGAACTCTTCCATCTCTTCATGTTGAAAATGGAAATTGGAGCCCATGTAAGTTTAAATATCCTCTGAAAATTTCATTATATTGAGTGAATACTCCTTCCAAAACTCAAATATATTGCCTAATTTAGATCTATATAAATTTTTGCTCGTATAATAATTTGTTTTATTTTATTAAAAATAAATTAGAATACTATATGTACATTTATAAATAATTCTGACTAGGTATTATATATATATATATAAAACTGGCACCATAAGATCACAACACTACAGTATATTGTTAAAGAAAATAAAAAAATAATTTATGAAAATATATCAAGTAAATCGTTAAACGCTTGAGATGGCGCTTGACCCTGTTTAAGTGCCGAATCCATGGCTGATTGCGGACGTTGGGGTTGTTCAGATTTTGTTAATGGATTTAGATTGAACATATTTGGATTAGGTGTTTTTGAACGATTCATCATTGATTTTTTTATTAGATCATGTGTAGTAGAGAATTTATTCGAACCGTTTTGTTGAAACGGATCACTACCATCAGTATAATGAGTTCCTCCTCCAACCGATGATACTGAGGAAATGAACGGATCATTTTTTGTAGATGAAGAAAATGGATCATCAGCATGTAAGTGAGTACCTGTTAAGGTTGATCCAGTCGATGTGGTAGTTAAACCAAACGGATCAGCTGAAAAACCTTGTGCCTGTGAATTTGATGATGTTGATGGAGTTTGAAAATTCGGTATAAAATGGTTAGTTTGATCTCTAAATCCACTCGTCATACTGTTCGATGCCGACATCTTACCAGTGGATGTTGACAGTGGTATAGTTTGTGGAGGAGGGGTAGCAGAAACGGAGGGTAAACTATTAGATAAGGTTGTTGCCTAAAGCGATGATAAATAATCTGCATTTCAGAAGTAGAGGACATACTTAACACAAGATCTCACGAAACTCATCTAAAAGATTTATTTATCTATTATATACAGGAAAGGCGTTGTTTTTGACAGGATAATAATAAATCTTCTGTACGTCTTACTTGTTGAAATTTGAGTATTAATTCGGTAATTGCTTGTTGACCATTGCTGTTTATATAATCAGTGAGAAATTTTTGCTGATTTTGAACAATGTATCGAAATTTTTCTAAATCACGTGTCAACTGTGTTAAAGTTTGTTGCTTTGTCATTAGTTTTGATTCCAAACTATTCTTTTCCATTTTCAATTGATCTATATTATTTTTAATCCGTGAATCATTCTGTTTTTGAATATCATACTCAACAGCTGATGCATGCAATTTTTGTTGAACTTGTTTTGCCTGTTCTTCCATAGATATTTGTTGTTTCAATTCATTTATATATTGAACAGCTTTACGCTTTTTTTCCTCGAAATCAGATAGAGCATTTTTCTTTTCTGTTTTGCGTAGCTCACGTTCATTTAATGTTTTAACAACAGTTTCAACGTGAAATTCTAATGATGCTAATTCTGAACGTTTTTGTTTAACTAATTGATCTCGTTCATTCAACTGTATCTCACGTAATGACTTTTCATTCGTCAACTGACTAACTTCGTTTAATAATCGTTGCAATTCTTGATTATCACTTTCGTTTATATGAAACGTTTTCGGTCGTAAACTAGGCGGCATCATTTCCATTGTGAGCTCCACAGGTATATTGTAGTTGCCTAAAAAATAGTAGAAGACATTTCGACAACATCAACAAAATATATGAAAATTATTTTTACCTTTTATTTTTTGATTAATTAAATAAACTGCCAATGCAAATTGTTCAGAATTCAATTTACCCGTTTGACCAATATCACAAAGATTCCAAATGTGCGACAATACAAAACTAGGCAAACCACTAGCTAAAAATGTTTGAAACACATCCGAACCGGCTAAAAAACCATCTTTATCTGTATCGAGTGATTGAAAGAGAACATCGGAACGTTGTTTTTCTTCAGGACTCACAATCCAATGATCTTCATTTTTCTTGGGCGAGATTGCTGTAAGCGTTAGTGATAGTCCACCAACTGTGTCTCCTGAAGTCAGTCGAACTTTGAGTGGTAATAGATTAACTGGTAATTTATCTGGTAGTTCTTTGCTTAAACCTTGTTTGATTCGCTGTATAAGAAACATTGCTGAAAGAAGAGACATATACTACATGATAAACTCGATAAGAATGCGGAGTATACTTAAATTACCAATAGCAAATTCTTCACGATCTAATGCTCCATCTTGATCATAATCACTCAAATCCCTGAAATAAATAATTTTATGAAAATGGTCTTCTTAAATCCTACTCATTCAATACCATATTCGATGTAAAAGATCAGCAGATAGTCCAGATTTTAATAGAATTGTTTTAACTTGAGATCCAGGTAATTTATTGTTATTACCGCACAGTTTATCGAATGCACGATCAAACGTGCATCGTAATGTTGCTAGAATAAAAGATAAAAAAGGCATTTATCTCATTCTACTCCTCTTGATGACATGTTTAAATACATACCATTAATATGCCAAGAATCATCGACTGACATCAAAACTGATTGAGGAATTTCTCCAATAGTTGGGGGTGCCACTTCTTGATAAAGATTTTCATAGTTGAATTGTAGATTATTTTGTGCTAACGAAATCAATTTCAGTGCGATATAAAATGTCCGCCGATCGAGATATCCTTTCCCAGTTGGATCGACCAAACTCCATATATCCTTTAATACTTCTGGTTTTAAATTTGAACGATTAAAATAGCTACTTGATTCTATTGAACTCGTAATGCCCTGTCCGTTGCTATCAGCTTGTGAAAAATAATATTCGTATATAAATTGGTAAGTACCAATCATTTTATCTAAATCCGTACTCTCGATTGTAGCCATCTGAAAGATAACAAACTGATATTTTTCAGCATTATGACACAAGACAAACCTCTACTGATAGTTTTTATACATCTAACAGAAAAGAATGAGATCGTTAGATAGAAAACACAAACCTGATAAAGTTAAGCATTCAGAAGATAGTAGCAAAACTGAAAAATTAACGACTACACGAGAAGCAATGATAATATTTTAGTCTAAAAAACTGACGTTAAACTGAAAGAAATTCTGTTTTATCAGTCTTTGCACGGGGCTCATAGTGTTTCCTAACAAAAGTTGAGTTGAACTATTCACAAACTTGGAGTCGCTTATGACATATCTTTTGATACTTATTCAGCCGTTTCAGATAGCTCTGATAAGCAATGCTATGAAATTAGATAAACAAAACTTCGTTGAAAGAAGTTACCTGCCAAAAATGGCCGCTGATTTTCAAAATAGAGCAAAAAAAGTGATTCGTATTGAATAAATTGATCAATCGGTTTCTTCGACAAGATGCCGCCTATATATGCATGGCCTAATTCTCTTTCAACTTTTTTCTTCTTATTTCCTCACAAAATTTATTTTCATTAAGTGACTTGGTTGATACTTGAGTTACGAGATAGCTTATTACTAGAAACACACAAATAAAGTTGAGAAATTTTCATTATTTAGTCGGTCATATTTGACCTCTACACATTTTTTCTTCTGGCAGCTAGTTTTCAATAATTGCCGAAGTTACCTGCTGTTGGGCAGCGGTTACTGGCAGGTAACTTCTTACAACGACAAAACTAGACATGCTATGTACACGAAACTAAGGCAAGGCAACAGACCCTGAATAACCAATGAAAACTGACTTATAGATATCGGTAGTAACATAAACGTGAAGATGTGGGGTATCGGACTATTTTCTAACACGAGAGAATTATATCTTACTAATGAACTATCGTTTTCACAAGTTTTACCCTCGAGACGAAGTCAGGTGTCAGGCTACTACCCGCGTTATATTTGTGACAGGCGATAATCCGTTGAAGAAAGAGAAAATGAAAAGGAATGAAAAAAGTGGTCGTTTTCTCATGTGCCATAAAAAGTTTTATCGCAGTAACATTACAAGTAAAGATCGCGATAGATTTCTGTACCGAAAGACTATTTTATTCCAGCAAAGCTCGTCACGATAATCTAATGGTTATCACAGTGTTTCTTTACCAGACAAAACCTTCATGGGACATGAGTAAAAGGACAATTTTTTTCATCCTTTTCGTTCTCTTTGCATCACTTTAATGAGAAACACAATTGTGCAACTCGTCGTTTTAAACGGTTTTAAATCAGAGATGGGCGAGTCATTTTCTCGAGTCACTTAAAGAATCTTATAAAATTCTATAAGATTCTTTAAGTGACTCGAGAAAATGACTCATCCATCTCTGTTTTAAATACATATAAATATAACTTTGCTTAACCTAAACCTACGACCATTTTTATATAAGAAATAATGTGGAAATCATGCCATATATGACGAACAGAACGATCATTTGTACTATGTAGAATATATCCTATTCACCGTGTGCCATTTTCATTTCCTCCCTATCTTTTCTCCTCATTCCAGCTGGCAATAGAACAATAATCACAGCTAGTAGACCGTCAATATAGAGTCCATCACGGTAAATCCATAAACTAATGTTGCCATCTTGACTCGAATTTATCAATGCCGGTCCTAGTGTACGAAATGGATTCATTGATGACGAATTTGTTTCACTACCTAATTAAATTATAATAGTAGATGCAATTGTTAATGCTGCCAGTTGTCCAATAATACTTTCACCTATTGATGTTTATAAAATAACAAACATTAAAATAAACCACAAAATGACTTCCATGCAAAACCTTCAACATTCGACGATAGCAGTACACGATGAACCGAGTTCGTACTATAATAAGCATTCTCTTTGAATAAAACATCTATAAGACCACCAACCGATAATGAAGCAAGAGTCTCTAAGCCTTTTTCTAGGGAACCTTGTGTCTATGGCTTGAAATAGAGATATAAAATAGATAATCAATTTTGAAGAAAATCCCATTACTTTTGTTACAGGCATTCCGTTTATCTCAAGTAAACACAGGAAACATTCTAATTTCCCATTTGTGGGATACAGGAACGCAAAGGGTTTTTGAAATTGAGTCTCATATGTGGGGGATGAACTACTTTGAGATCTTATGGAACATTAGGTTTCTAACTTATACAGACGGATAGAGGATGAGAATTCTTCTTTTATGTCTCGCCCGTGATTAGTGTTTCTAATAAGAGAGTGTACCCGTTTTAAACAAAGTGTTAAGAATCGTAATGAAATTAAATATACACACTGTTTTACACGGTATGAGAAAAAAGGTAGAGTGCATTTTACACTGTGTTTCTACAGGTTTTTAACTAGTTTATGTACATAATATATCGCTTCAAATGAATCACTATTGTTTTTATAACAAAGCATACCGTTCGTTTTGTTTTCTTTCTATATTATTATTTTTATCTTGTTCACGCACAATTTGCGGTCTATTGTTAAAGAAAAGTGTTCCAATTCAATAGATAGACGTACTCTGTCGTTGTTTGTCTATTTTTCAGTGTATAGGCTATCATTCGTGGTCTCCATTGCAGGATAGAGAATAATTCTACCACGAAAATGGTACATTTCATTTGTCTTTTGATCACACTTCGTGCAAAAGCGAAAAATCCTAAGGACTTTCCAAGAGTCCTGATGGAGTCCTGTGGAGAATTTCAGAGAAACTTTCGATGACATCCCTTGAGAGTCGCCTTTACGCAAAACCTTCTGAATTCTTTTGAAATTCTACAAGAATTCCGCTGAAACTGTTTAATGTTCTAACAACAGTTTCAACGTGAAATTCTAACGATGCTAATTCTGAATGTTTTTGTTTAACTAATTGATCTCGTTCATTCAACTGTATCTCATCTAATGACTTATCCAATCTTTGATAAGAATCGGTATCGGTTCCGACCGTTACTGGGTTAAAAATGTACCGGGTATGGCCATAACAGGTACCGGTAAACTTTGATTCGAACAGCAGATGAAGCTCTAAAATCAAGTGGGAAAAAGTACTTTCCGGCACCAAATTTACCAATTTAGTCAATCAGACTGAGTCAACCTTTTGCTTACTTTCCCTAAGACTAAACTTGGTATAAAGAATAAAATAATAAAAGTTATTAGGATATATCCATTACGGTAGAATTAAATTAGAAAATGTTGAAATAAAAGAAGTTTATAAACTTCTTTTCTATTAAGTTAAATCAATAAGGCATCTTTTCTTGTAGAAGAAAAAAATCCGTGCATTGTGTGATTCAATCCCACTATCTTATGTTTTACAGGATATCTTACGACACCTTTCAGCATTCCACTCGGCACTAAGTACTGTCAAAAATAAAGTATTATTGTCTTCTTAGCAGTATGATGTAAATGCAGCCAAACTTCCTTCTTCAAGTTTATTCGTATACGAAAGGATCCATGCAGTGTGTGATTCGATCCCACTATCGTATGTTTTGCAAAGCAGTACCTTACGGCACCTTTCAGCACCCTAATCGGCACTAGGTGCTGCTTTTCCCCTCTTGGATGAACAACTAAGAGTCGTCCTTTCTGCTATATCTTTTGCGGTTAATCCACATCATAGAAAAAATTTAATAAATTATTCTCGCTCCAGAAACTTTTATTAATGTTATATTCATGTCTATCATTATACCGTATTATATCCACACATTTTTTGAAACAAAGATTTCGTACTCACTATTTTTCAGCAACGTAGAAATAAAAAAGACCTTAAACTAAACAAAAATTGTTTTTACTTTATATTTGCTGCATGATTTTTACTCTGACTATCAGAGCTTGCTCGCATTAAAAAAAAAGAGATGAAACACAATGTTTATGATTGTATTTTGCCGTTTTGCGAATTTTTAGTCTTAGTACATGTTGTTTTGAAAAACAGAGTGTATGCATATAATTTCAGCTTCCAAACAGCATATGCTGATACCTTCTAACTGAGATTCTTATTAGGAACACTGCTCACAAACAAAAAATACAATAATGAGTCACCGGATTGTATACACTATTTGATTAATAACTGAAGAACGTCAAGATACTTTTATCAATAAGCTAGCGTATAAACTGAGCTGACAGATGTATTTTACCGGGCTGTTACAGAAAGAAATATCGACTGTTGATACAAAAAACAGGTAAAAATTGATTATGATGAATAATATATATATTCACTTCATATCAAAATGAGTAATGGTTCTATATGGGTAAGAAAAATGATAATAGTCAAATATTGAAAGAAGGCATAAAATGACTGCCGAAATAAATATTAAAAATTTGAGAAATATGAATGAATACTCTTTTCTTGAATGAAAAAATGCATTCAAGCAAAACGTTCGAAAAGTATTCAAAACCATCTGAATGATAGTAATTGAAAAATACAATCAAGTAAAATACGTTCAACATTATTGTTTATTTCATATATAAAGTGCCATCCTAGTGAATGTACATAGCTACTCTGTTACAAGAATGTCAGAGTTGCTTGCAAATAAAATATTACTTAGCGAGTAGCCAGCCATTTTAGGTGATCGTGTAAAAATAAAAATGCACGTCATTCTTGTAAACATATATTTTTCTTGCATATATGTCTGAATGCGAAACAAAACGGTGAACGGAAAAATATTCGGTACCTATGCTGTGTTCATCGTAAGTAATATTTACTTGAAAAAATTTCAAGTACTTATGACATTCACATAGTAGGGTATCCGCATAGATACCTAAGAAAAATGCAAGTATTCAGGTACCTATCGTCAAGTACATTCACTAGAGCACTCTTCGTTTTATGGATGTGATAATTCACACACTATTTTTGCCGTGACAATATCTCATCAACAAGAGAACGAATGGGAAAGTTGGATAATGGTGTGACAATCTGTTTAAGAAAACAAATTTACAACAGAAGATGATGTCGATTCGTTATATTAAAAAAACGAAGAGTTTATAATTTTCTTGATAAGTATTGTTTCGTGCAAATGTGTTTTTATACTTATAAACTTTTCATAACTAAGGATGACTGAGTAATACGCATTCGGATGTATTTTAATTTCTATTCTTATTCTTCTTATCATCATATGAAATTTGAGCGCACAAAATGGAAAAATATTAAACGAAAACAAAAAAATTAAGTATTTTCTCCATTCAAAATGGAATTTGGAAAAAAGCGAGAGTATCTCTCAATCATTCATAATTGTTTTGTAAGTTCAAACAACATCAAAATACGACAACAAAAGTCAATGTGAGTATACAGGACGATTTGAAGTTAGGCTTGAAAGGTAACAAAAAGAAATTCTGACAATTCAATTTAAAACACAATATAAACCAATGAACATATGGTGCTTTTACCATACAAAAAGTAAACCATTGAAAAAAGCGATCTAACTATTGCGTTAATTATCAAGCTCAAATATAAGCGGATTTGTCAACTGAACTGCTGATTTTGTTTTGGTTGTAGAATCATCCATATTACCAGCTGCTCGCCAAGATAAAACAGACTCAAACGTTACAGGATTTTTATATGGAACTTGTTCGCACGTTTCATTACTTTTCAGTACTGTATTGTCATCATCCTGCATATCATCATCATTATCATTCGAATCATCATCGTCCTGATTACTTTTCTCTTGTAAACGTAATTCCTTCATTGTCATATCAACCACTTTTTCATTAGTATCATCATCGCTTGATTCAGATAATTTTCGCAAGGTTATATCACCATCAATGCCATTTGCTATAGATTCTGTTGTTGTTGTTGTCACTTTTGTTGATGCATCAGTATTTGCCGGCTCAGCATCGCCATCACTCGATTGTGATGCTGAATCTCGTCGTTTTCGTTGCCGTTGACGATTTTTATTTTTACGCTGGTTGTGTGATGATTTTCGCATGCCTGAAACAGGTCCATTTGGTTTAAAGGTTTTTGAAACAACTTGATTACTAAATGTTACATGTTTTACATTAACACAATTTGGTGTTGTACAAGCACTATCACTTGGCGTATTTGTATTATTGTTGATACTACCAGATGAACTTAGATCAAGTTCAGACGAATCATTTGTTGATTCAAATACATTGGATGAATTAAATTGAAAATCACCACTTAAATCTGCATTATAGTCACTTTCAGATAGTGAACGATTTTTTAATGAATATTTCAATATACCCTAAAAAAATAGAAGAAGAAAGACCAATAAGATTTGTTTGACTTCAAAGTAAATTGTCATCTTAGCAATATCAAATATGTCCGTCTATAGTTTGAAATTAAAATTCTTCAGTGAAAACACACTTACTTTCAATTTAAGTTCATTCGGTAAATGTTCATCATCTACACTTGACTCGGATGTATGACGACGATAAAATGGTGGATGTAATAATGTTGGCATATCTGATAATTTATCTTTTTTTTCATCTTGTAAATGATGTTCAGGGGAGTGTGGAGTTGATTCATGAGGATGTTGTTCAAATTTCATTCGTTGTAATTTATTTGTAATATCAGACTTTAAATTACGATTGGTTATTGACGGCACATCCTGAGTATTGTTTGAAGGTGGCGATAATAGGACAGTCTCGTTTTCTCCATCACTTGTTGTCGTTGTTGTTCCTGCTGCTTCCACTTGTGCGTGTTGTGCTTCTCTTGCCATGCGTCGAGCTTTTTTTTTATTCGGTTTTTTATCATGCATTTTTAATTCTTCTTGTTTTTTAGTTGTCGATAAAAGAGGATCAGTTTTACTTAAATATGGTTTTTGTTCACATTCAACAAAGACATTACTTTCAGACGGTACTGGCTCATGAGCAATAGTAGAAAGAGAAGTTGATTCTGTTTCGGTTGTTAATGGAGGTTTGGATATCGGTGAAGAAATGAAATATTTAGTCTATAAAAAAAGAAAACAAAAATCTTCAAATGTTGAAAAAAGAATTAGAGATGAAATTTCAGATTCATGATGCTTACCACGTGTTTAATTCACTGATTTCATGACTTGTCTGAATATTTTTCAAAAGTTTGAAATCATGTGATCGAGTTCGTTTTAAAAATTGCTTCTGTCGATATTTATTACAACTCGAACAACTATCTTTCCTATTCAGATTAACTTTTTCTTTCGAAAAACAAAAGACTTTTTTTCGCTCATCTAACGAATATGAATGTTTAAGTTGAGTAGCGGTATCAAACTACAATTCTGATTAACTTAAGAAAATATGCGTGTACAATATCGATTGTATTTAAACCGTGTTTAAGGTATACTATAATACTAATAAGTGTAATAATTTATTATATTAACGATTAATAAAGCTATCTAGATAACAATGTGACAGACGGTAAAATTTAAACAACTGTCTATGATAGTATTTTAAAAGAAAAATATACACTGTGATTCTTACTTTAATACTATGAACATCACTTACACATCACAGAAACAAATTTATGTAATAAAAACCTATACTTATTTTCTTTATTCTTTTTCCTTTCTATTCTAATGTAATTTCTATACTTGGAGCGGGTTTTTATTGAATAAACCTTCAGCTGCTGTTATCAGAATGAATAGAAAAAAAAATCCAAGAAGGTCTCTAACAATCAAAACGTGTTACACATTTAAAACAAAATGTCTCACTTGTGCCGAGACAGTTTGACATGATCAATAATAAATAGGGCTTTTTTTTTGAAGAAACAAAGAACTCACAAATATAAGATTCTAAACTAAGCACGAGTCAATTGATATAAGTATTGTTATTTCAAGTTTCTTACACTTAACTAAACATGGATAGGAATGAGACTAAAAAAGGATTTTGCCCAAGACTGGAATCAAGGATTTTTTTTGACAATTTCGAAAAAACAGCTAAAAATTTACCATGCTTAAATGTAATTTTTTAAGAAAATCGTCTGAACAGGAAGTATGACAGTTCTTTCCTAGCCATTGATCCTTTAATCTATTTCGTTTACAATATCATGCAAACTTTATTTAAAAAACATTTCACCAAATTTTCGCATGTGACATTTTTTTGTAGCATTTTCCATCCTCTTTCAGGTATACTTTAAATTTTTTCGTTAGCGTTGTTCTACATCATTTTATAGATCAATTCAAACTGAAAAAAATGTCAAAACGAACCAAAAACAGAAACACACTTTTTCTGTTCCACTTTTTTGGCAAGCCGGAAAAGCCCTACAAAATACAGGAAGCCGGTCATTGTTGCTCCTCGTCACCTGGTAACCTTTGATGGCTTTGGAGACGAGCTGCCTTGACAAATTCAGCGAGCGGGCAATGTCTTTTTCCTTGGAAAAAATACGCAATAACTTCTCGGTTTGAATTCATCTGTAAAATGACATAGAATAGAGCTAACGAAAAAATTTCAAGTGTATCTGAAAGAGGAGAGAAAATGCTATAAAAAATATCAAATGCGAAAATTTGGCGAAATATTTTTTATAAAAACTTTTCATTCTTATTTTTGTCTACGGATTTTGTGGGTATCCTGTAGTATCAGGACTGAAAAATCTTGGTCCCGTTCATATCTTCGCAGAACCTCTTGAATTTTCTTCATGGAATTTTCCGCTACGGGTAAATCAGATAATATGGCCTACCTGTATCAAAAGTCGTCGTATCGAACTGTCAGATTTAACAAGAAACACCTAGCTAATTCTTAATTACGCTTTTTCTATTGAACTAAACTATTTCGATAGTGGAGTGATACAAAACAGTATCAGAACACAAAATTTTCTAAAATATTCAGAACGATGTGAAAATACGAATACATAACTGTTAAAAAGATTTGGCAAAGTTTAATGGCAGATAAGTTATTCATAATTCTTTATCATTTATGTTACTTTGTTGTTTAACTGCTTAGTTAAACCATCACTGATCGTATACAACATAGAAAAGTAGTAGATATTTACCTCAAGTTGTTGTTGTTGTTGATTCACTCCAGCTTGGAATTTGACAAGATCGTTATTAACTGCTTTCTTCAATATAACAACAACATTTTCACTACTATGATTTATCGTTATTCCATTTGGTTCCAATACATGTTGTTCTTGATCATTATCAAAGTTGAGATATAATTGATGAGATAATGGAAAATAGCCTTCACCTAATGAACATAATTTTATATAAACATGTTTTCCATCATTGATTATATCAATACTCGATTTATCAACATTTTTTAAATGTAAAACAAGTGCAATATGTGATACACCTTGTTTAAAATCAAATGGAATTGAAGAATAATTTGTTGTATCAACATTTAATGGTTTCTGTTCGATTACTGCTTCTTTTTCATTATTTATTATATGATTAGTCTCATCTTCCTTATTTTCTTCAATATATTCGACTTGTGTAGAAGATTCAGTGGCAGATAAATTTACAATTAAATCTTTTTCTTTTATCACAGCTAATGTAATAATAAGTTTACGTTGTTTTTTATCAAATTTTGCATGACTATCATTTTCTCTCACCGGATACGGTAAATTCAAAGTTAAATCATATTTTGGTTTTTCACAATGAATATGTAATGATTTTTCATAGACATCTAAATCAACATTATTTGATGTATTACATAATGGTAAATCGATTTCGACAATGAGTTCTTTCGGACGTGTTGATTTTGCTTGAACAATTGATGTATTTTGTACTAAATCTTGCATATCAAATTCACCACGATGAATAATTTTATATGTTGGTATTGTATAACCATCATTAGAAGATAGTGGATGATCAGAAACAAGTTCTTGAATTATGGATGATACACCATTTGATGTTGAGATTGGCTTATGACTTGATATGATAACTTTGTGATTTTCTACATTTGTTTGAGATTTTTGAGGAAAATTTGACAAACTATTTATAAATTCACTACAATAGAAAGAAGAAAAAATGATGAGATTTTTATAATATTTTCATGTACAATAATAAATATTTACTTCTCATTATTATTCGTATCAATATTATTTTCATGATTATTTATTTGTTGTTCTTCAATAAAATTATCATTTTTTTTTCGAATAATAGTTGGATTTGGTACACCTTTAAATTTTAATTTTGGTCGTTTAATATTATTTCGATCTAATTTACATTTAAAATTATTTTCAATTGAATCTAATGCTGATTCTTCAATCATTTGCATAAAATTTTTATTTGTTTCTGCCATTCTATATGTATCAGGATGATAAACAATATCATAAACTGTACATGGAATTGATTTATTATCAAAATCATCTCTTGGTGGAGCTAGACAATGTGGTAAATTCCAATGCATTCCACCAGTACGTTGTTTTAATAAATGACTGTTATTATTATTATTATCTTTTTGATTTCCTTGTTCTTTTTCATAACTCGGTTTTTCAACATTAATATTTGTTGCTATATTAATAAAACATTTTCTAGTGCCTAAAATATAAATGAAAAATAATTAAAATAGAATATAAAAAAATATAAAATAATCATCATCATTGTTTTTACCATTTAATATTGTTTTTAATACATGACCCGGATTTGGATGAATGAATGTTACATTCATACCTCGTTGATTTTCAATTGATTCAATTTCTTTTTCATATAATTCACGATTTTTAGGATCACTTATTTCTTCAGCATATTCATTAAATAATTTTCGAAATTCAGGATTTTTAAATGCATCCGTAAAACGATTTACTTCATCATTTGTTAATTCTAAATCTTTTATTTTTTTCTGAAATGAATCTGCCATGATTGTTTTTTCTTCTTCTATTTCGTTGATTTTATTAGAAATAGTAAATAATTAAAATATTTTAACAATAACAGTTCATCTAAAAATAGAAAAAAAATCCAAATAAAAGATAATTATGATTGTTGTTGTTGTTGTTGTTGTTGTTAAATCACTAGATCGATAATAGACTGGTATAATTATTTGTACTTTTGAATGATGAACACCTTTAATACATAATGAGAGTTTAAAACAAAGTTACTATAAAAAAACTTTATTTTTGTTTTAGATGAAACATTTCTTGTTCAGAAATTCTATTCAAATTGAAAGAACATGAGAACTTCTAACGTTGCTGTAATCATCTGATTTAACTAGAACAATTGGTAAACTATTCGAAAAAGCTTTCAAAATCATTTATTATATGTAAAATTTCAACAAATATTTCTATTCGAAAGGTAGAAGTTCATTTTTGTTGAAGTTCAATATTGTTTAAAATATGCTACTATGTGTATTTGTTTAACGATACATATACATGACCAAGTAACAATAAAAAAATGTTTTTTGACAAAAGCAAATAGAAAGAGAAAAAAAATGAAAGAAAAAGAAATGTTCACACAAATGTACTGGTGAGAGAAAGAAAGAAAGACATGCCATTATTTTTTTTTTAAACGATTAAGTAGTTGTTATATATTTTTTTTCAACTTTTTTTTTGTCAAAAACTTTCAAAGATTTGGTCCGATTTCCAAAGAAAATGGAAGAATTTGTGGTTTAAAGTCAAAAATAATCCTTTGAAAAAAAGTAGAAGGGATCAACTCGTTCTTTTATCGGCTTTTTGTTTTTCTTTCAGATTATTCTATTTTACCATTTCTAACAAACATGTCTTTTGTATAATCACCATCATAGTGTGAAAGTTTTATGGAACTATTCTGACAAACTTTCTTATTTACAAGCGCTATGATGATGTTCAATTTATATTATATATGCGATGATCATTGTAAATGGTGACAACAATATTGTCAATGAAAAAAACTTACCTAGAAGACATGGATTACAATAAAAATGTTAATAATTTCATCCTCTTTTCTCTCTTAGTTTATTGATGTTGTAAATATCGAAGAGTAAACTGCCACTTACAGCTATATTATTCTACTGAACAACATGATTCTTTGAAGAAAAAAAAAAAACCATTCCTATAGTTCGATGCACAGATATGACGTCAATGCAAATTATGTGAAAAAAATATTCAATGTTATATTAGAAAGCTGTCAACATTTAGTAAAGATAAACATCATTCAACATACAATGATCATCGAACATTGTTCCACATAATACAAGTATCTCAAGCATGTAATCTTGAAAATAAAATCAAACAGTATTCTACAATTTAAATTTTAAAAGCCTGTTTGACCATTTATAATTAATAAATTTATTCGAACGAATTATTTTTTAAATTCAAAAATGTATAAAACTAAATGAATATGGTTTAAATTAATATTGAATACAAAATAGAGAGAAAATATCTACGCAACAGATAGAACAAAAAGAAAAAGAGCTAGAAAAGATAAGAAAATGAGGAGAGAAAACTGTTTAATTCATCAACAGTTTGTTATTTTATTAAAAATGATGATCTAAACTCTAATACCATTTACTTTATTTAAAATAGTCTCTTCCATGTTTTCCACTTTTCGTTCGATGACATCATTCATTTTATCAATTTTTTTAATAAATTGATTACGATTTTTATTTGGACTATATCGATAATGTTTATTAAGGCAAAGAATAGTCATAAATACTATCTGTATTAAAACTAAACCAACTGTAAACCAGTTAGAACGTCCAAATGCTTTTGATAAACGATGCATTTGAATAATTACTGTTGGAATATTTCCTATGATTGGTATATAATAAATAATTAACCAGAACCATGGTAAATCAACGATTTTATTCAATATCCATGTACTCCTGAAAAATGGTTAACTTTTTAAATTTATTCACAAATTGTTAGCTTTACAAGATATTATTGAATGATATTTTCTTATACATTTGAATGAGAAAAACAAAAATTCCCATTGATTAAAGAATAATATTAATTTCGTATACAGAGACGAATTTATTTCAAATGAATCTTACCAAACCGGAATAAATCCATGCCAACCAGTTTGTCGACATTTCTCAAACACACCGTATACTGGAATACATGATAAACAATAATAGACAAGATACAACAATACGATAGCACTGCCCATTTTAATATCGTAATTTTCATTATCTATTCTTGAATTTTTAGTATCTCTCTCATTAGAATAGAGAGGAGAATCATAATAATCTTCCATTATTAACAAACAATAAAACAACTTTTATTTTTGAAAGAAAAAGAAAAAAAAAAATCAAAAATTATATATATATCCTCTTTCTCGAATTTATTTTCAACTTTTATATATGAACTTTTATATCGTTATTAAATAATGAAAATAATCAAAAACTGGCGCCAAAATTAACGTTCGTTCTATTTTCCATCAAACATTTCGCTTATTTTCTGTAAGAATAGAATCGACATTAATTAACTCAAATAATCAGTGTCTTGATTGAACTCCAAATAAGACTATATATTTGTCTTTACAATCAGCTAGTTCTGACTTTGATACAATTATTCTCAAACCAAAAATTAGTGATCAATTAGTAATCAGTTTTACACTTAAAATTGTTTAATGTGAGACTAGTTTAAAATACATTAAATGCATTTTAGTCGAAATAGAGAAAAATGATCATTTTTCACTCTTCAAATTATAAACATTTCACTAAACCTTATACTCTTAAGCCCCATCCATCTTTTCTCTAACCATGAAATTTATTCTACCATAATAGATTTGTGAATGAATGAATTTATTTTAAAATCGTACCCTTTTTCATTTGTACATGGATTCGTATTTAGAATCAAAATATTTAAGAAAGATGTTGTTAATCTTACCATATTGTCAATCTCTTAGAATAATGATGTAACTTAAATACAGTGTATAAATGAAATGTGCAAAAAAAACAACAACACCAACTGAAACCTGTGTGTTAATAACTATCTATATTCGAATGATGCTGCCAAATGATATATTAAATAAGGAAAGAGAATTCTATTTAATATCGATATAAATACTGATAAGATAATTTATTTGTCTAGTTTAATGATAAAAGATAGTGCAATATAATTGAAATTTGATATAAATGTATTATTTACTAACTTTGTCAATATATCACAGTAAGCCAAACATATTAGAATAAGAAATGGAAAAAATGTATTTCAGTCAAAGAAAAAATATTTGTTTGAGTCAATATATATTCGTTTTTTTCTATTAAAAAGAAAAAGCAGAAGAGATACAATAGATTCTCTCATTCGATGGTGCTAGACAAATGAAGTACAAAAGCAAAATATTAAAGATCATCTAACAAAATATCAATTTCGATT
The DNA here is from genome assembly GCA_905250885.1 of Didymodactylos carnosus. Taxonomy (NCBI): domain Eukaryota; kingdom Metazoa; phylum Rotifera; class Eurotatoria; order Philodinida; family Philodinidae; genus Didymodactylos; species Didymodactylos carnosus. Next base: position 13,119 of record CAJNOQ010000425.1, on the reverse strand, counting down.
TGATCGCACGAGGAAACCTATCCAAGTGATACCTTCCGATTTCGTTCGTTCATACGTCGATCAGTAGAGCGTATCGAGCTAGTAAAAAGCCTAAAAGGATTTTTCCCCATGACTCTTAAAGATCCGGTTTTCTACAAAACCAGAAACTCTAAAAAATAATCAAAATCTTTCTTCGTGAGGCATTATTGTAGCCCGTAAATTTCTGATTAGAATGAGACATCTCCCAGCTCTACATGACCTTTCTTTGCAAAGTTATAGAATTTACAAGAAAAGTCCTAAATTAATTTCTTCTTATTTCTGTAGCTTTGAGCTGACAATGAAGTCACGAGGAAAAATCCTTTTAGGCTTTTTACTAGCTCGATACCTTCTATCGATCGACGTATGAACGAACGAAATCGGAAGGTATCACTTGGATAGGTTTCCTCGCTAGCCGTAGTCTTTCTGAACAAAATCGAACACATGAATTTAGTTTTACAGTAAACTGCAAAAGTAAATTTACTGTATCGAATCTTTATGTTGTTTGTACGATTAAAATTGTGTCATCAACTCCATATTACCAGTATTAAACTTATTCATAATTTCATCTGACTATAGAATATAAATGTTTATCTTCTTGTCGTACGAGGATTGTATAAACACTCATGTATCTAGGCTACAAAACAACTACCAAATACAATAAATCAAAAAATTATATTAACATTTTTTTTTCAAGAATAAAATAACTTTAACAGCAGCAGCCATTTTCATGTTCGATTTGTTGTTTTTTCAATAACAAGACATTTATCGAACAGTTTATTCCACACTTATTTAATGATTAATGTAGAAAAATTTGATTTTCAGACATCATTTACGTTCACTGAATAATGAGATATTTTGTATAATAAGAGATGTTCTACGAATAACAAAAAAAAAGAGAATATATTGGTTGACATTTAATTAGATATTAGTTTAGTACAAAAATAAATCATACAAACACTAAAAAAAAAATACAAATCAAATATTATTAAGTATAACAATGGATTATTCATGTTTTTCTTTTTCAATTTCAATTAATGTTGCAGATAAATTTGTCATATTCTCAGATAAATGCCAAAGTCGAGTAGCTGATGCATCATCCAGAGCAGCTGCTGTTGTTCTTGATTTTGCACAATCACTGAAAATAGAAAAATGATGATTATTTTCACTGTGTTACTGATATATATATATATATTTGAATTACCTAAAATATTGTCCTGTTGTTGTATCAAGTTGTTTATCAACAGCTAAATAGATTGTAGTTTGAGCTCCTTGTACACTATTTTTCGATATAAACCACCAGATTGGTAACATTATTTTAAGAAATAGTGCCGATAACGATGCATATGATCCACCAAGATTACGCATTAATTCTGTTCGAACTACACCTAAACAAAGTAAATATTGATATACCATTTATTTCTCAAATAAACAATTTACCAGGATGAAGACAATTTGCTGTTATATTTGTTCCTATAAATATAATTTGATACGTTAATTGATAACTGAATAAATAAGATTCATTTTTTAGATTACCTATCAAACGTTTGGCTAATTCTCGTGTAAATAAAATATTACATAATTTTGAACAACCATAAGCATCAATTCTTGAATAAGATTTTTCAAAATTAAGATCATCCCATTTCATTTTTGCATTAAATACTATTTAACATAGTAAAAAAAATAAAATAGAATAAATAATGAGATATAAAAAGAAAATATTTTCATAAATACATTTGTGTGCTACAGAAGATATATTGATAATTCTTGCTTTTGGAGCTTTTTTCATTAGATTTAATAATAAATTTGTCAATAAAAAGTGTCCTAGATGATTTGTGGCTAAATGTAGTTCATATCCATCAGGTGATTTTTCATACGGTACCATCATGATACCTAGAAAAATCTATATAATAAAAAAATTGATTATATTCGAATAATATAATATTTACCAGCATTATTTATCAAAATATCTAATTTATCTAATTTTTTATTTAATCGACGAACACATTGGCGTACCGAGTCCAATGAAGACACATCGATGAGTTCAATTTCCACTTTATTACTACCCGATTTTTGTTTTATTTCATGACAAGCTTTTTCAGCCCGTTCTCGATTTCGACAGGCTATGATAATATGACCACCTACAGCAATAAAATCATAATGTCGAATTATATAAGAGAAAATTAAACTATCTTGCCTCTTCTAGCCAACTCTGTAGCTGTTGCTTGGCCTAGAGAAAACAATTTTTATTGAAAGTATAACTGAAACTACCTTTCTTACCGATGCCACTACTTGCGCCTATAAAAGAAAAAAAAAGGAAAATGATACGTTTAAAAGCAATCTTAAATAACGGTAAAATTCTTTACCTGTGATGACAACAGTCTTTCCATCAATTCGTTCTGTCGATGAACAATTGGTACCAGACCAAAAATAAATATTGGAAATGTATAATAAAGCAACTAATCAAAAAGAAAAGACATCTATTATTTCTTGAAAGTTATTTTTTATCTTTAGCGAACTAAAAAATACACCAAGAAGCAGCAATTACATTGTATCACGGAAAAACTAACTTATCACATGTGATGGAGACAAAAGAGCATCTAGATCAACATTAATTTAGATAATGAACTTTTTAAGAGTTTCAAAGCCATTATAGCGAACAGCATCTTCCTTTTTTTTCGCTTGCTTCTTCAAATTTTCTCTGCTTAACACTGTCTTATTTGAACTCTCATTGGTGAGCAAAAAATATGACACAATTTTGAAATTAAATTGAAACTAAATTCATAAAACTATCGGGATCGTATACCTCACGTACATATAATAAAAAGTATAATTAACAACATCCACATGACACTGATCTAGAAAGAGAAGTTTTAAATACGTTGTGTATATTCCTCAGTCGACTATTATATCCAACAGTCTACAAATCTAAAGCGCAATATCCCGTATTCATGATTCAATGAAACATACAAGCATGGGAGAGTTAAAAGTATAACAAAAACAAATATAACATGTAGAACAACGAAAATAACGTTCATTAAGAAAATTCCTCAAGAGCAGATTCATCTCGTACAATTCCATCATCACGACGTTGTTTTGGTACCCAGCGATTTATTTCCATTGTATTTATCTGCATTTGTTTGATAAATAAATCAATTTTATCGATTGAAGGTGGTAATTGTACCGAACATAGTAGTAAAGTTTTTTTGGCAGTTAAACTTGTTCGATTTAAACCGGCTAAAAATGTCCATGATGAACAACTTTTTGACCAAAAATTACGTATTGTTAAACAATAATCACCATGATTATATGCTGGCCCAAAACGATATAATACTAAACAGAAGAAATATGTTTGATAATGAAATTAGAATGATGTTATTATTCTCACTATAATCACAACCAAATTTCATTCCAGATTTCACAATCCAACCGGCACTACGAAAATAATAATAAACAGCGTATTTAACCGAAAATTTTGTATCAATCTGATTAAGTTTTATCCATAAATCTTCTACAGTTAACGGCTATAAAATAAAAACAAAAGAGTCAAATGATATAGACAGACGAGAAAAAATTAGTTAACTTACGTGTTTATTATCGTATACAACCAAACAACTTAATCCATGGCTTAGAAATAATGCCTAAAATGGAGATAAATAATATTAGGTAAATTGTTTATCATACACAAAGACACTAGTTTCTTACTTCTTCTGGAAGAAGATAAACATCTTCTTTGACAATCAATGTCGTCGACGATGTTGGTTGACTATCTTCTTCTATATTTATGTCTAAAATATTTTCATGTGTTTCTTTTTTATTAATTCTTGTTTGTTCAATAAATTGTCGACATTCTTGCTGATTTTTTCTTCGAATATCATCAACAGAAACAAATTTTATTTGATTTAACTCATTGATAAATGCTTCTTCAAATTCAGATGAAATTGGTATAGGATATTCGTTATCTTCTTCACTTTAAATGATAATCAAACATAATTAATATTTTGATAAGTGTAACTTTCTTCAATACACATTGTCTACCTTATCAATTCTGAAATTTCTCTTAAACGATACGGTTTTTCATATTGATTTTTATTGTTCGATACCGTTTTCATTGAACATGTTATGTCCATTCTTGAATACTCTAGTTTACCAAAACTTCCCTAAATAAACATATATAGTCTGCATTTATCAACAACTGAACATATGTTGTACTATACTACTTACATAACGAATCAATGTGTCACCCTGTTCAACATCTTTTATTACAATTAAATTGTCAATTATTTCTCCATTATAATGTGGCCATCGTTCATAATCTTGTTCAATCTTAAACGTAAAGAAAAATACAAGAAATATTTTGGTATTAAAGTAGAATAAATGACGTCACGACACTTACGTACACGATCGACTTCGAAGATAAATAATGGAAAAAGTTTAAGATATTTTATCACATGAGCTGATCTTTTATGAAATAGACGATTTTGGGTCATTACAGACATCTGAAACCGAAAGAAAACACAACACATTGCAAAAAGTTACTCGTAGTCTCTGGAAAAACTGATAGATTATGCTCATGATAATAACGATTATTAACGGTAGATCTCTTTCGTTCTAAAAAAACGGAGGAGACATTTTATTTGAGTATATTAAAAAAAAAAAAAACATTCAATAAATAATAATGTATACTGTCTCATAGATAGATGTATAGAAGACGAAAAAAAAAATCAAAAAATCGAAACGTCGATCTGTATGAGTGACTGGAATAAATTTCTATCATTAAGATGAGGAATGATCAATTTCTCTCACAAATAACTTCAATAACACTTGCTTCCATTAGTATTGGTTCTAAACATCTTGCCACTGTGCTACTAATTATTTCCTCTAATAAATTTGTAATAAATCTATCATCATTATTAACAAATGACCAAAGATAATTATATAAATAATTGATATCAACTTGTACTTGTTGTAAACCATAACGACTAAATGTTTTCAATCGAATACATTCCATATAAGTTTTTAATAATAATTTAATAACACTTGATAGAATTGACGTCTTTTGAAATTGTAAATCAATAAATATATCTAATTTTTCATTAAATACTTTATGAAAATTCATTAGATTACTACCGCTAGCACCCGTTGTTGAACCACTTCCATCTCCGCCTCGATTATTTAAATTTCTTGGCATAATGATGGTACGTCGACCACTATCGGAACTTCTCGTACCTGTTCTTGCACTTGTTGTATGATAACGATGAGGATAATTACTACGGCCATATTGTTGTTGTTGAGGATGATCATTATATAACATGAGTACTTGTTTATCAATTACTGTTAAATCTTCAATTATTCGTTTCATTACTGAACGTACATGACGTGGTTCTATAGGATTTAACCAATCTCGAGCTTCAATTGATTTTCTTAACATTTGTGATAATGTAAAACCTTGTAAACATATATATTGTTTAAGTAATTGTTTAGCAATAGATTGAAAATGTTTTTGAACCGCAGTTAATTTTGAACGATCAACAGTTGACAAATTCATTTTACTTGGATCATTTGTATTACCTTAAGTAAAAATAAAAATATTTTAGTTCAATGTGAAAAATAGTAAAAGAAGAAATAATGAGAATCACAATGCGTTTTATTTCTGTCTATAAAAATAATCTGACTATTAAAAGTAATAAACTACATGAACAACATTTCATCTGCCAGAAACGAGTTCGCTTAGATCTGATTATTATTTTATTTGAAATGAGACAGACAGAAAACATGGATCAGTCCATATCCAATTCTGTAGTACAGTTTACAAATGTTAATTGGTGTATGTTTCACAGTGGGCATTTTTCCATAGAGCAGGTGAACATCTAGTCTCTTGAGTTGAATTAAAAGATGATTATTTTAGCATAATATGGTCTTACTATGTGTCAGATATTAGTAGAAGTAAAAAAAGGTCGAATTCGAAAACAAAATGTTGTTCGATAAAAAAATTCCTTAGAGGGGACCCTAGCCCTGAATTTTTGTCAAAAAATGTTTTATTTGTAAAACTAACAAACTATATATCATTTGATGCAGTTTTTCACGTTGATTCTGAATATTACCTTATTTTTTAATACAAGTGATTCTGGACCGAATAAATTGCAAAATACCTCAAAAATCAAGGGTTTTTGGAAAATCCATACCTATATATAGATAAAGTTGTGATGTTTTGTGAGTCTACCACAGATGCAGGGTATACTAATGAACATTTTGACCTATTTTTCAAGTCTCTCTGAAGGTGGATTCGCGATTACACTGTACACGTCCTATTTTCTAGCGTTTCATTATATATTCGGTTTTTTTCTCTTCCGAATTTTCCGGAAGGAAAAGTCGTCGTATACAAATTTTTACGCCGATGGATAGCGCGTTTAACGGAGTATATTTGATACTATTCAAATCACAAAAAAGCTCACTTTTGATTCACTGTGTGCTTTGTTTTAACTAACAAGGATATGTGGGATAGTTATGGATTATCAACAATCTCAAATTTTCTATCAAAACCAATTTAGATTGATCATTTTAACGCTGATGCAAAAAAATGCGTCGAATGAACATTAAAACCATTTTAGCGTTCACAGAAAGTTTTCTATATCTGATGAAGACAAATAGTAGCCTCTATGAATAGAATGATGGCGATTTACTTAGAACAAAATCTAATTTGTCGATCGAGATTCAACAAAACTGACGTTCTAATCGACCTAGATTTAATCGATAAGAGTAAAATTCTTTAACCCGATAGACTATATTTAGAAACAAAGTATATATGTATCATTAGACCAAAAAAGACTTACCAGTACGTTGTGATGTACTCTCTAAAACAATATTAAATTTTTCTTCAAATATTGTACATAAATAAGGTATTGAACTTGAATCAAAATTTAATACAAATTTACTTAACATGAGTAAAAGAATAGGTGGTGACGATTGTTCATATAACGATGAAGAAGATGATTTAATAACAGATGATACAGTTAAATTTGTTGTATATTCTTGTTCAAAATGTGAACATAATTTATTTAATAAATTGAGAAACAAATTATCCCAAACATAATGAGATGAAAATTGTCTCGAAAATGTTGAATTTTTTTTTGAAAATTGTATATCATTTGATAAAAATAATGATAAATTTTGAAATGTTTGTTTAATATCATTAGTTATTTGTTTTAACATTTTATCAACATAATCCATTAGATTTGGTGATGAAGAAGAGGATACTGTTTTGATTGTTGGAGATAATGAATTTGATTCTGAATTATTATTTAACATGGTCAATGATTTTCTTAGATCAATTATTTGTTCGTGATAATGTTTTTCAATAATATTATGATAATATTTTAGACGACATTCAATTGCATAAAGAAGAAATTCATCAAGATATAATTTAATTTTTTCTAATGATCGTTGTGTAATCATATATTTATTGATATCGATTGTTGAACGACGAATAAAACGATCAATTGAACGTACATATAATTGTGTATCATCATCACAACCATAATATTTTGATTTATAAAGATCATAGATAAATTTCAAATAATTATCGTATAAATTTAATATAAATGTTTCAATATTATATTTACAACGTTCTTTAAATTCATCATCAGAAATCTCATTGTTACGTATAAATAAATTCTCATATGATTCAACGAATAAATAAACATTTTTCAAATAGTTATTATAGCTTGAATCAACAAAATCTAATATATCCATAGGAACTGAAAAACAATAAAAAGTGAAATGGTATGAAAAATAAAAACTTGTGAAAAACGTTTTTTTAGCTAAATTTAATAAATAAGTTTTACTTAAAAATTCTATTCTCAAAATATAAAACTAAAAAAGTGATGAAAAGATAAATATCTATATACAACGTCTTTGTTTAGATTACCTTGTCCACTAGATTGTTGTTGTTTAGTTGTGAATTGATTTTCGGCAACAATCAATTGTTGTTTCATTAAATCTAATGGTTGTTGTAAACGTTGTTGATTTTGCATGAGAAATTGTTCTGATAAATAGTCTGGTGATTCTCCTAATTCTAATAATAATTCGATAACTTCGATCGATGCTTGTTGTTGTTGATCAAATTCTTGTTTTAATTGTTCTCTTATAACATTCATTGTATCTGTACAAGTTGTTTGAATATGATTAAATGATGGTATATGTTCATATTTTTTAAGTGCTTTCAATGCTTTAGTATACGTATGTACAGCTTGATCATATTGTCCTAAATTTGCATATTCTTTCAATTTTGTTGGTAATTGAAATAAATATTGAATTTTTTGTAATAATAAATGAATACTTGTTAATTTACGTATTTCTTGTCGACGTACATCCAATGTTAAATGAATTTTATGATTAAATGTATTAATTGAATTCATATTTGTAATTAAATTTGACATTTCATCTTCCATTTTTTTAAAATCTTTTTTCATTTGTCGAATTGTATCAGTTGCACTTATAAATTTGTTATAATTTTCATATACTAATGTTTGCATTTCATTATCATAGATTTTGATTTGTTTTGTTAATAATTGTTCTTTATCAATCAAAGCGGTTAATCGAGATTCACGTAATAATTTTGTTACATAAGTTTCTGGATCAAATCCTGGACTATCAATATCTGATGGATCAAATGGTTTTATCATAGTTGAATTTTGTTGCTGATTTGGATTATTTGATAGTGAAGAATCCATACTCTTAATGATAGAGAAAATAGATGAACAAAAATAAAATGTGTCAGTGTAACAGTATGTGAGTAAAAAGAAAATGATAAAGGTGCGTACTTGAGTCTAAACTTGAAACAAATAAAATTGCGTAACTCTTACACAGTGGCTAATTAAAAGTATACAGAATTCTTTCTTTTTCTTATCCAAATCAAAGACTACAACTTACTTAAATAATTTGAATCATACAAAAGAGTAAGAGCGCAAATAATTTCAGATAGAAATTACTATTACAGAGAGATAAAGTGGAAACGTTCTTTTCCCTTTTTCAATCGGTCTTCCTTGTGATGTTCAGCACTTTTTCCTATATCTGTTCACTGTTTCTCGGATTTCTTATTTTGTTTACTATTTACAGCTTCAAGTTCTATTATTTGACTTGTGGCACTGTTATTATAGGTCGGGGATCTTTGATGACCCTCACTTTTCACAAATAAATACTATTAGATGGGCTTAATTTAAGCTATTCTACCAAAGAACAGACTAAGTGAGTTTATAAAAAACGTTGCTACTCACCAATTTCAATTAGGAGGAAAAGAAAGGATAATTTTCCTTTTCGAGAGTAAACTGCTTACAAAAAATTATCAGTCATTCATGTAGAGTAGTTGCATTCGTAGTTACTCGCGAAAGTTATGTGATTACTTACAAAAATTTCCTCTTATCTCAGATTTTGTATCCAAAATATCGTGACTGCAACGCGACTTCCAAAAATCTTCAGCTCTGCAGTTCGTGGTGGTCTGAAGAACTAATATATTGAGTTACTCTTTCTGTCTGAAGAAGACGTCACGGACATCGAAATGTAGCAAGTAAAAATAAATTTCTCATCAACAAAAGGGGAAGAGTAACTCATTATATTAGTTAATAGTTGATTCAATCTTTCAGCTACAAAATACAGCAGGCAAGAAAACATCAGGCAATGATAATGATCTCATATGTTGCATGTACACTAAATGTACCTAATTTATTATTGGTTATCCTATTGAACGAATAAGAAAATGTTACTCCTAGTGACAAACAAACGTCATCAAAGCCATCTGTTTAGAGAGCGCACAGCTGTGATGAATTTTTGATTCCCTGAGAGCATCCTGAAACCTCTTCGTAGATCCTTCACAGAGGAAAGTGTTTTAGGTTGACTTTTCTAATTGATAAATGGGATTTCGAATATTCGTACAATCATCAGATCTCAAACCAACACTGAATATATGCGACAAAGAAAAACAATAGAAAAATGACGCATGAAAGTGGGATAGGTTAGACGTGAAAGTTAAGCGTATTTAGTTAGTATTAATGGGTCTTCGCATTGATTACACCGCCTTTGGTAAGTTAAGTGCGATGCAAAAGTAACACCCTAAGTATGTTGTTTACTGGGGCCTGTTTCTTAAAAAAACTTAAGTAGAAAATCTTACTTAAGTCAAAAAAGACAAAGACTTTTTTGGACTTAAGGTTGACTTAAGTCAGTTTTTCTACTTAAGTTTTTTTAAGAAACAGGCTCCTGGGGGCTTAGATTTATTTCCGTTATATGAAGATTATATTTATATGAAAAAAACGTAGTCAAAGTTGGTAAAAGTACAAAAAACTCCTACTATACGTGTGTGCGGATTTTTCCAGATGGATATAGGAACTGATATTTACAGAGCTAATATTAGTGAATAGACCAGGAAGGTGCTTTTGGTTCTCTAGTTGTGCTTACATGTTTGATTTGTTTTGCGGAGATACAGCATTTTTAATTTTGGCTAAAAGGATTCTTGATCTTTCTAAAATCAAAAAATCAAAATACTGTTTCATATGATGTTGATATTTATAACAATCTTTATCTGATATTTTTTTAATCATATTCATGAATCGAGTTCTTTCTTTTTTCGACAGCATGTATTTGTTTTCGTATTCACATACATGAGCAGATAGATATTACATTAATAAATGACCAAAACGAAGAGCTGTCTACGGACGTCCGTGGATATGCCCATGTAATACAGGTCTCCAGATATAGTTCCTCCTTCATTCAAAGGTATAATGTAGCTGTCTGTGAATCTCGCTGGAATCCTCATATTGTCATATACGTCAAACTTATGATGCTTGATTTTGTAAACTACAGACTATGTCCTATATCCTATAGGACATAGTCTGTGTTAGAGACCGAAGTTTATTTCTGTTAAATATATTTAAAATATATTTTCCTGTGCAAAAATGTATATACTTGAGAAAAACGTACAGAATGAATGTTTAATTAGAATATGTTTTCTTAAAATTTTGCACTGTTTTTATCAGATTTCTTACGAGTACTTTGTGAAAATACTTGGTAGCAATAAAATCAAGTATTGGAATCTTGGAGAAGTGCTTGTCAAAGCTCCAATCATAGCTCAGTTTTTCGCTTCACTGTTCTATGAACAATGACGAAAGAATCAGTAAGAGAAAAGTCCGTCATCGACTATTCATTATACTGAATATGCCATTGTTACCTCTCTGTTAGTGGCAATGTTTCAGACAATGATTCAACGTTCATTTAGTCGGTTATTCTACGGCTAATTGGATTGTGTCATTGTTAATTTCGAAATGTAAGAACGCGACGTCGACGAAGAGAGAAATTAGAAAAAATAAAATGAGTGAGAAGTCAGCGATGACAGAATAGAACCAAATTTCTCATTCAAACGAAAGTTGAACAAACAAACTTTACTATGTCAGAATTACGTGATCAATCATTGTTAACTGAGCAAGATGATGATATCGCTGATATATCTTCTTCTATTGTCGTCTACAATAATAATACAATATCATTATATCACCGACTTGCGACAAGAGTACTTTGTATACCGGCTACTTCAGCTCCAGTTGAACGCGTCTTTTCTTCAAGTGGCATACTCATGCGTCTTCATCGTAGTCGACTCTCTAGAGTATGCTCTCAATGCTAACTTTACTAAAATGCAATCGGCACTTACTATAGTTCATTAGTCTTTTTTGTCAATATAAATAATCTTCATATTATAATCAAGCTAACTTATGTATATTGTCAATAAGTTTGTTCTTTTCTTATTCTATAATATATATATCTTGAAATAAAGTGTAAAATTCACGGAACATCATCAAACTTTAAAAAAATATGAAAAAAACTTTTGTCATCGCGGAGTCAGAGCGGTGCGCTTCGTAAGGACGGTCGAGCTGGAGCGGAGTCGGAGTGGAGCGGTTCGTAATTAGTTGCAGCTGGAGCCAGAAATGGTCGAAGCGGCCCATCTCTGATGGTAAGTAACTAATACTGAAAACACTTACTAATTTTTCATAATACTTGCTCAAATATTTACAAAGTAACCAAGTTAGTTCTGCAGGGAAATTTGCAAAATAGCACGTGAAAAAGCGTATATTTTCAATCTCTTGACATAAAAGTTTAATACAATATCGTATCTAAACACCGATAATAAAAATTTTCCCACTTCGAGAAGCACGTCTAGATCATCTCTGATGTAACGACTGAGGTCATCATGAATGAAAATTATACTGTAAAATACTGATGAAAGCTTTACTTCTATAAGAAAGTTGATGTTCATAGTTTTTCAGTTTTTTGAGATAAACCATGATAGAATCATCTCTCACTGATAGTCTTCACTTTGAAAGTAAAACGTAGTTTGAAGAAAAATAAATAAAGCAGCACTAGTGCTGAAAAAAGTGCTGAACGCTATAAGATAGCCAAGTGTGAGAGTTTGTGCTTCTATTAATATTCAGGATGGTGGAAGGTAAGATGTTCGAATCTACCCTAAATCACTTTTTTTTCAAATTTTTGTTTTGTTCTCGTTAGATTTCAATTACTTTTTTCAGACAGAATCTGTATTCATCTTTTTTTCTGTGAATTTAAGAGAAATGTCTTTGAAAATAGAGAATCCATTTCAGTTTTATTCTTCAGAAAATCCTTGATCTACCTTTCCTGTTGCAGTAAACGACGTTCAGGCAACAAAGGTAGATATTCTCAGTATATTCTCTAAAAGTCAAAAAATCCAATGATCAATGATATTCAAAAACAATAGACGATATCGGAGCGAGTGGCTCTGAAATAGAAAACTCCAGTTCAGAAGATGGAGACGAAGAAGATTTAGTGGATAATTGCTGGGGCGATGAAACAGATGATCAAGGTCATTATAGTGAAGATAATTTGTCAAATGAAGACGATGATGAATATGTTTTATCGAGAGATTTATCTCAAACACAAAGAGCGACATTTTCTGATATCCGCCCTAGTGAAAGTACTCATACGATGAGTACGACTTTACTCATAATTCGTCCATGAGTACTCATATTGGTACTACTAACAATTTCTGAGTATTGTTACTCAGTGAGTACTCAGTTACTCATGTGAGTA
>CAJNOQ010000424.1:0-51315 GCA_905250885.1 Didymodactylos carnosus | reverse complement strand
AGAAAAGAAGGAGACCTAGAATAAGATAAAAGCAGAGATAAGGACTGGTCACTGATAATAAATATAGGTAAGGAGAGAAAGAAGTAGACTATGGACTGTAAACTATATTACGACCTCAAAATAAAAAGAAAAAACAAAACATGTGAATAGAACTATGTACAAAACATGCTTTGGACTAGTGCGCTAAGTATATGCTGTATACTTAACAAAGATTAATCGATCTGAATCTGTTGATAGATAAATGAGGAGAACGGCTCGATCGCAAAACTTTTAGTGGAGGTAGTGTGATCCTGTGAACTACAACTCAGCAAACAAACAACGAGTCATCGATATATGTCGATAACTACAAACGAATCGAATAAAGAAAAACGAAAAAAGATATCAGCCTGGAAACCTGAGGGTGACACAGATGGTGTCCTTTGACAGTTTTAGAAGTTTATTCAAAATCTAGAGGAGTTCTAAGGAAGTGAAGAGAATGCTAAGGAATCCTAGAGGATCTTAAGGAATCCTAGAGAATCCTAAGGAATCCTAGGGAATCCTAGAGAATCCTAAGGAATCCTAAGGAATCCTAGGGAATCCTAGAGAATCCTAAAGAATCATAGGGAATCCTTGGAATCCTAAAGAATCCTAGAGAATCCTAAGGAATCCTAGAGAATCCTAAGGAATCCTAGAGAATCCTAAGGAATCCTAGGGAATCCTAAGGAATCCTAGAGAATCCTTGGAATCCTAAAGAATCATAGGGAATCCTTGGAATCTGGGGGAATTCAGGATTCCAGGATTCCGTGCTTTCCCCCTTGCTTATTATATTCACATTTTATTATACCCAGTTATATTGACTGAAATACACAAATCGAATTAAGCAAAAAATATTTCAAAAAAGCACTCTTAAATACTGACTTACAGAACAAAAGACCCACGAATCGACAGAAAATTTTAAAAAAAAACAGATACGAAGGCGAATTCAGCGCATTTTAATTCAATCCACCATCACGACGACGAACTCCTAGAAGCAAAGAAAGAAATCATAGTTTCGGATGATTTTTTTTCGTCGGCGTGCTTGGTACACATCAGCTATCCAACTATTTATTATCCCACAATGAAGGGGCCAAAAGAACAGGCTCGCATCCAAATGTTGCTCAATGATAATGGTAGTGGCAGTACTGGAACATTGAACGCCAAAAGAACCTTCAAGAGGCACTTAATTTTCGATCTTATTGCATGGGGGCAGGTGTTATATCACGCACTAGAGTCGTGCCATAAGGGAGAAGATCATAGTTAAGGTTATTGCGCAAGCATATAGTCTAAGTTATTACGCAAGAATATATTCAAGCTTATGGCGCAAGACTATGGTCAAGATTATTGCGCAAGAATATTCAAGGTTATTGCATAGAGTATAGCCAAGATTATTGCTAGTATAAATAGATTGAGTTTATTGTTAAAGGAGAACTTTTTATTTGTAAATAAACGTTAGGTGAGAAAGATCTTAGTTCACACGGGAACCTAACAGCTACCCTCTCCGCCGCCGACTCCCGACGTCAGGGGTACTAGGTTTAGTTGACAGGGGACGGATGTTGGGTGTGGTGTGTCTCTATATATGGTGCGTTATTGTTGCAGCGGTATGTGGCCACATGCGAAGTTTACGTTTCAACTATAATTCAACTGTAACAATCACAGTTATATCTCAGACGTTAAAGTGTTATTAGCAAGAAATAGGTACAAGATTATCTGATTGCCTGCTTCGCAGCTGTATAACAGAGCCACACCATACGTGGAGAATATTGAAATATGACTATGGAACATATAGGAGTACCTGATTGTCTGTAATGATGATGATTTATTGCGAAAGACATGACCATTGCCCGCTTTCATGACACACTAGAGAGATAAAGTTTATAAAATATTAAAAAGAGACAAACAATTTTAAAAGAAACAGCAAAGTATAAAATAATTTAAAAAAGAAGAGACATCATTGTGTTAGGTTCCCGAGTGAACTAAGATCTTTCTTACCTAACGTTTATTTACAAATAAAAACGATATTTCTTTTAACAATAAATTGATCTATTTATATAAGAAATATTGCACGATAATCTTGAGTAGACTCTGCACAATAACCTTGCATAATTCTTGCATCATAGCATTGAGTATTCTTGCGCAATAATCTTGACCATAGTGTTGCACCATAACCTTGAATATATTCTTGCGTAATAACTTAAACTATATGCTTGTGCAATAACGTTTACTATGATCTTCTCCCCTATGACACGACTCTATGTGACATAACACAGTCATCATAAATTCAACAGTTTATTTAAAATAGTTCTGATTGGGTTTAAACGCCGACGTGATATATTTGTTTCAAACTTTTCTCGGTAAAGCAGATAGTTAAAAATAAGATTTAGAAAGTTATCATTTGAAAGCAAACCGTACATAGTAAATGAGCGAGACAACTGAAAAACAAAGTCTTTTAATAAAGCCCAAGAAGCGCTTATGAAGTTCATGAGTGGGGAAAGCCCGAAACGAATCAGGATTTCCTGATTCGATTCGATGACAACATTTTCAAATCCAGAACCGGTTCGATTCGAGCCAGTTTAATGAAAAGTAAAACTTCCTTCTCTTTTATTTCCACACGTTTGTTTAAAATACAGTGCCTCGAGGTGGAACACTTGAGCAAAACATATCATTTATGTGACTGGAAGTCTGAAAGATGAAATAAAATTCTCGTTCAACCGCAGCTGCGCTACAAGGAATTGAAAAGATCTCCACATTAATGATCAAAAAATAAGCGAATGTCGGTCAGAATGGTCGACATCCATTCTGGTGCTCTCAAAAATTCTATCTTTGAAAATAAATCTGATTAGATATCTTTATAACTCGGTAAAAGATGCTATATATTCCTCTTCCTAACGCGATTATATGTTTCTGAGTGGTATAAACGAGAAAAAGGACAAAATTTCATTACGTGGTGGTTTTGTTACTTTATACGATTTCATTTTAGCTTAGCTTGACTGAATGTTTCAGCTGAGCGGCTGATTCGTCTTTCAAACATCAAATTTGGTTGGATTCGGTTCGGCAAGCAGCCGAATCGAATCGAACCGAATGTCGAATCATTCGATTCGTTTCGGGCTCTGGTGGGAAACATGGTGGGAGAGGTAAAGCGATTTTTAAACTAACGTTTTGTATGCGTTGAAGTTTTTAATGTTCGTTGTACTCACCGCAATAAATCAATTGTAACAGAAAAATTTAATTATTATGCTGTTAAAAATGCAGCAAAATTTGATGATTCATGAAGAAGATGTTATAAAAAGCAAAAAGAACAAAAATTTGCTGATATTGTTATTTTCACAAAAACAGATTTTGAATCATTTCCATCGTCTGCCGTTTCAACAAATGTCAAAATACAGAGTCCATCCTCAACGTCTGTGACAACAAGTCCACCATCAACATTAATCGTAACAACAACTTCTTCTTCGATACCCACATCAACATCAACTGCTCATCTCTCTACACTAGCAAAAAGACAACGTGATTTTAGCGAAGTATCATCTCGACAGAAACGAAGACGTTTATGTGATTTGAATTCGGAATTGGATGAATTTGCATCAGCGAATAATCTGTCAGTCAATCAAGTTGTAGGATATCTTCTTTACCAACGAAATTACAATACCGACAAAGATTTAGCTGATCTGGAACAACAACTTTATGAACGGAGTATATATTCAAAAGCCAAATACGAATAAAGTTGATTTGGATCAAGCATTAGCACTCAAATCCCATCTAAATTTAAGTCGTGCAGACGTGGATTTCGTTAAATGGTTTTCAAATGACTTCATTAATATTCCAAGCCGACAATTTATTAAAAGTCATACTGATAACTTAAGTCCATCTCTCAAAAGTTGTCGTAATGATAAATGTATTTGTGAAGAGGATCGTAAAGAACCAATACAGCTGACAATTCAACGATTAATTGGTGCTTTACATTCAGAAAATATCGATGTGTCACATAATTTGTTGCATCGTGAGAAAACTGGACACGATGGTGTTGATTCAATGTCTATTTACAGGTCAAATAAAAGTCCAATGTGTGATCCAAGTAAAATGTTTGTACCATTAGCATTGAAAGATGAAAAATTAGGTACAGTTTTATGGCACAATCGATCACCGAACAGTGCTTTTTATACTAGACCATTACTGCTAATTGCTGAAAAAGAAAATCATGAATTACTTCGTTTTGTAAGTGAACAATTCGAGCATCAAGAAAAAAGTTTAGAAGAAAATGGATTAACATTTCAATATAAATACGAAACATATAATGTCAGAATTGAAATTGAAGCAAGCATGAAGGATATGAAAGTTAGAATAGCTGAATCGGGTTTAGGAGGTGCTGAATGTTAAATGTGCAATACAAAACAAGAAGACTGGAAAGATACAAAAAAGATTTCATAATTTGATAATGATGGCAATATTTTAAAACGTAACAATGATTACGGAACTCGATCAGGTTTAACATCTGAGCCTGCATCAACAAATGACCAGCATTTTATCACTATCACTCATCAATATATTAATGGCACGTCCTGATTTCTAAAGATCATGTCTCATATGCGTCCCGATATACTATCGTGGGTAGTTCGTGGAAAAGATAAATAAGAACGTATGCAAAAAGAAAAAACACAATCATGGAAATTATTCAAACTAAAACTGATTTACGTTTGAATCAATGTGATTTTAATTCATGTACAACTGGCGATACAAGCACGACAGATGAAGAAGGACGAAAATTTTTTTCATATGAAGTTCGAGATGTCTTATTGGCTTGTGTACCACCACGACATCATAAAACACTTTAAAAATTAATTCATCTTCATTATATTATCTTGAGAGCTGCTTCTTCAACGCAATCGATTTATGTTTCTAAATATAAGGAGTCAACTATCGAATTTCAGAAATTATTGGCAAATGAAAAATGGATTGACTATACTAGGCATGCACCCGTTCCAATCTCTGGCTTAGAGGATTGGTACTAGTTAGGCTTAGGTATCAATCCAGGTAGTCGGGCTTGGTATCAATCCATCCAATCTCCAGTTAGGCTTGATACAAGTCGAACTGGTCGACCAGTCAGGCTTTGGTTTCAAAAAATATACGAAATGCGATATTTAGTTGCATATCTATGTCGTTTATTAGAAGTTCATTGTTAGCATTTTTTAATTCTTTTATTTCTGAGTTTTCTTTCGGGTTAATACATTTCGAATGCGTTTCCAGAAAGAAGGATTAGTTGAATTTTGTGTGATAGTGCGGAATTTTTTCCAGCTACTTTCTTTTACTGAAATCATCTCCTTGCGTATAATTTTATCCAGCTGTTTTAACTTAGGCCTTAAATTCCGATAAAATTTTTTATAAAATCGAAAAGGTTTTATAATAAAATCGAAAAACTTTCTTTTTTTTGATGGATCGAGTTACGAGTATAAGTTGGAATAGCAATTCGATATTCGATGGTTTTCTTAAGTAAATAGTTTTATTATACGCTAAGGTGATAGCCTCAGTCACCCATTTAGTAATAGCGATACTAGCAGTAGAATCACGGACAGAATTTAAAAAGAAGAAGAGAGATTTGATAGTTCATCACTAAGCACACACCAGTTTGTACGTTTGGCGAAAAAACATTGAGAAACAGAATTTACATTTATGTTAAGAGAGAAGTTTACATCAACAATAATAGGCAAGCGGCCAGGTGAAGACCATAGTTAACAAATTTCGAAACTTTCGATTTTTGCTTATCGGATAAGCTTTGGAGTTATAATAGCAATATCTAGTATGTTTTTTTACAAAACACCATTACGAGTGAACAAATGGTTAGGGGTGCCATCATTTAGTAGAAAAATAGAACCGTCATCAAGATATGATTCTGTACGTACACCTCTCGGGTTGGGATTTGGATGTCTCCACAAGCTACTCTTAGCATTTAAATCTCCGAGCAGAATACTTGATGACGAATTTATTAGGTCATCAAACAAATTCGTACTGAAATGCACATTAGGTGACGCATAGTAAGTAAACAGCCAATAATTTGAAATTGATGATCCTGGGAATTCTACATCTGGCACTTCTTCCGGAACATTTTGTTTCATAGTTTTAAATTCCAATTACTTACACTTTGTCGGCTTATATAAACTTCTTAATTTAAAAGAATGAATTGGATTGCTGTTTTCGTAAAAAAAAGCGTGTGAAAAATCAGCCATACAGAATCAAAGTGACAAGATTAATCTATCCCTTTGACAACATAAAACACAGTTTACAGTAAAGAAAAACAAGGAAAAAGTATTTGTATTTAGGCAAAACATGATCAAGGCAAGCCGGAACTGACCGGTAAACTGGTCATCGGTAGACCGGCCGATACGGGTACGAAGTTTGTATACCGGTGACCGGTACCAGTATCGCATTTTTGATACCGGTTACACCCTGGTCCTTCTGTATTATCTAATCTTATTTGAGTTGGTGTTATGATTGTTTCGTTTACCAAGTCTAATGTTTGTATGTTTGAAGAATTATTATATGAATTATTCGATCTAAATATTGATTCCATAAATTGTTCTGATGCATATCTATCACTTTGATCCGCATATTTGCTGATGATAGGGACTATTGTAGTAGCAATCGATGGGAGTAAGCATTGACAGTTAGTAATAGTTTGTTCATTTGAAAGACTTCGATAACTGATTGTTTGTTGAATCAGTGAAATTTTGTTCATGACAGTTGCTAAACCTATCACCTATAACTTTGGATAAGTCTAATTTATCACTATTACCTGATGTTGAGACAATGGTTCGCGAAGTTTGTTGTTGTAAATCAAAATTATTTGAACGACTAAGACTAAGTGATGGCCCAGTCGATACAATATCTGCGAAAGATTTCGCTTTAACGTTACTAATGTACTGCAGACGAACTTTACACCCTGGAACTGTCGCTCGATGCGTCTCTTCGCAGTCTGAGCATTTTAATGATGAACTAACACAGTTTTTGAGTAGATGTTCACTTCCGCATTTCCCACATTTGACATTATTTTTGACTCATCAGCAAAATGACCAAGTTCTTGGCATTTATAGTATCGAGTAATTTTAATTGGTGGAATATATTCCACAATAGATTAAACAAATGCTATGATGATTATCTTTTTCTTATCCAGCAGATTATCCCGAGCTTTGTCGTTCGCTAAATCAAGACGCAGTAGAGAAGTTGACTGATTTCGTTGAGCATTTCTCATACGGGAGACTGCGATAACGTCTTTTTCGATTGTTTGAATGTCTGCTCGCAAATTGAACATAATATCCCAAGATTCGGTGCGTTACCATTAAATGTGAAAATAACTGGAGGAAACGGTTCAGGCACGAAAGCATTCGGTTTTTTCATTATTTTTTGTGGAAGAGAAGCCGTTAAGAATGTACATTTACCTGTTTGAGAACCTTGATGTGATTGTGAAAACGCATATGACAATGGGATATATAAATTTGTTTCAGTACTAGCCTCACCATTTTGAGTGTAAACGCCGTTGTTTCGAGTATGACTATAAACGTTTAGACGTTTGTGTGTGTACAAATGATAAATGTTATACACATACAGTAAAAGAGAAGAAGCGTGGCAAAAGTACAGACTACAAACAACACGTCCTATCTGTACAGTGATCAAATGAAAAAATCACCAATAGGTAGCTTTAAAACCAATGAATATCAAGCAGCTCTGTGCCAGACGTAAATCAATTTATCCCCCGCAAAAATTCGTCCTATGGATGTCTCCCTCATTTCTTCTGAGTGCTTAAAAAATACTTTTTTCCATTCTATTTTGAAATGGATAGTACATAACTAAATTTAACGATTTTTCTCTACTCTAACTTCAAACATCACATAATTCATAAATTTATTATATTCCTTGGAAAATGAGGTACATATTGCTTGTTGTATATAAGTGTTGAAAAGACGCTCAACTTTCCTTAATAAAGTTTTATCGACGCCTGTATGTCAGAGCGAAGGCCGACTTATAACCTGTACGTCAAAAGTACATTCTAAGTAACACCTGCTATTCTATTTATTGTCGTGGTAGAAAGCAAGGAGAAATTAAATAAACCAAAGTAACTCAAGCGTATTTTCTATCTATTCTATAAATATGAACTTCGAGCAGTACGCGAGAAAGGAGATAATCTAACAGCAAAAGAAAAATACATCCTTTTATGCCGTTATTCTATTCTATACACTCTCTATTTCATATCCTTCATCCATCTACTATTGTATGTGAGTGTATGTTTTTAGTATGTATGTGTGTTAATTATCTTTTCTTTTTGACTGTTCTCAGGATGTAATAGACCCGCCCGCTTTATTGAATCAAATAAACTATGTTTAGAACAAAAGAAAAGTAGCAGAAAGAACTCTAGCTGTTGTTGTTAATGTGAGTGACTACGTGCAAGAAGAAACCATTAAAGTCATCGTGTTTGATGGATGTCAAACACTACAAAAACTGCGATTACACATGACATCTAACCCTTGACATTGACAATAGCCCTTTGGTAGAAAAATGTTAACAGACTAAAATACTTCACTTTTAAAAGCACCGTCGTTTCTCTTTGAACGAATAACAAGGGTAAAACGGAAGATCGACAGCTGAAATTTTGCCATTATCGTTTTTACTCAACATTTTCGAGAAAATTGTCAAAAGTCAAATCAATTAAAATGCCAAAATAAGAGTTTTATTTTTTATTTTTCAAGTACAGATACCACAGAGAAACCAAAAAAACGTAGCGTTTGTATATCTCACAGCAACTGAGCTGTAACAAACACAGATCCCACAACTTACAAAAATATTTTCGGTAGTTGAAAAAGAAA
Source organism: Didymodactylos carnosus (assembly GCA_905250885.1). Lineage (NCBI taxonomy): Eukaryota > Metazoa > Rotifera > Eurotatoria > Philodinida > Philodinidae > Didymodactylos > Didymodactylos carnosus. The sequence continues at coordinate 42,448 of CAJNOQ010000424.1, read as the reverse complement.
ATTACTGTCGAAATTCCGTTGGATTTCAGCAATGCCAAGAAAATCATATCTACTTTCTAAAATTGTCGAAATTGTTGGCGGCTTTACTCTGTATATTCGACTAAACTCCCAAAATCCTTCGGAATTTGAGTTGTCGAAATTCCCGATATTCTAGGATATCCTAACAAAGAAAGGTAACCTTTAAACAAAAGTTCGTACAGATCGACTTTTATGTAGATTATCGTTAAAGAGTCGATAACCTCTTAGCTTTGCTAAAACACTGACCAGTATTAAGATTACACTTTTCTAAAAAATCCTAGTCTCTATCAAGCCTTTAAGTTTTTATAGCATTCGTTCCGTTTGAAAGGAAAATAGAACTTCACTCGAGACATATCCTTTTTCATGTTCCTTTTGTGTGTGTGTGCGTACAGAGGTGTGACGGACGGACGTACATACATATCGTCATGTGGTAGTGTGAGGGACGTACATACACAGAATCACTAATGAGTGTCACGGACAGTGGTCCACATAGGTTGATGCGTTCGAGTTTTCTGTGGAATCAGGGAAGTGTGACACCTATCCTTGCTGCGACCGAATGGACGCGTGAGCATTGTCTGGAATTCAGAAATATTTTTAGACCTCTTGGGTTCTTTGGGGGCTCTCGAGAAAACTTGTATAGATTGAAGCTACTTTACGAAGCTGACACATCATATCAGAGAAATATTCATAACGCATGGTAGATAGTCCCTAGCGAACACCGACCGAAGGGAGGTGTAAGCTGTGTTTCCACGAACCAGGCTAAACTTTGCTCCCACTTAGGTTTCGCTATCAAGGGTAAGAAGACTGATAGATTTGGTAATATTAGGTCCATTTCGAACGTCTGTATGACAGATAAAACCAAATAAAATTACAGAGCCTCGATAAACTACAGAAATTCTGATAAACTTTTTTGACCGGTGAAAAGCTATAGCAACTGCTTCTGTAAACTAAGATGGAAAATAAATGGACGTTCTCATCGCGAAAAATATGCATCAATTCTGTAGTAAAAAGATGGAGTTACAACAGAATGAATAATAATTCCGACAGTACACTCATCCGGCTTACAGGCAATGGATTTAGTGAATCGATGCGATTCACGTTATTTATACTCTAGCTTTCTTTACCTTTTTCTTAGACTTACAATGTTTACCAAAGCAACATTTAATCGAATTCTACTCCTCAACGTTGGCTTTATGGTCGGCTTCTACTACACTTCATTTCCACGAACTGTAACTTTTAGTAGCAATAGCGCACAAATAGTCACAGCTGAAGTGTCACACATCGGCTATCGTAAACTAGAAATCTTTCCAGTTCCAAGATACAAAGGTAAATTTTGCCCCTGTTTTCCGAGCATAAAACTCGAATACTCTGTTTTGAATTCGTCTAATATTTGTCTGAGCTATAACTTACAGCGATCAACATTCCACATCTTCTCAAACAAATCCGAACCATTATGCCACCTATTAACTCAACCACAACCAACATTCAACGTATCCTGCTCGTTGCCCCATTCAAATCTGGGTCAAGTTTCATTGGCGATCTGTTCTCTCTTTCACATTCATCTACATTCTATAACTACGAACCCCTCCATTATCTATCACTTGATCTGCGTATTGAGAACGATACCAGCGGACGTCTCTCACATGCACAAACGCTACTTCAAAATCTCTTCAAATGTAATTTCAATCAAACACCACCTTACTATCTGAATTGGCTTTCACTTCCAGATCAGAAATACGTTGCAAGTAAAAATCGTTTGTTTTGGCGATTGTGCTTTTTAGGCAAAAGTCAGGGTGCCTGTTCAAACAGTGAAATTATGCAGGAAGTGTGTCTTCGTTCAAGTCTACAACTGATGAAAGTCACACGATTAAATCTCAAAGATATATTGAAATTTAATAAACTACCACAAAACACAAAAATTGTGTACTTACACCGTGATCCACGTTCGATCTATAATTCGCGGAAGAATCTCAGTTGGTGTCATAAGAGCGTCTGTGCAAATATGTCAGCTCTCTGTCAGGAACAATACAATGATCTAATGACTGTTAAACTACAACCAAGTAAAGTTACAACGTTTCGGTTTGAAGATTTAGCTCTGAATTCAGTTAATGAAACGAAACGCCTGTTTCATAATGTGGGACTGGCTTACACAAAAAATGTCGAACAGTACTTAAAACAGTATAAAACTCCTGTGGTCAATCGATGGGAAAAAGAATTGATGAGAGCAGATATTTTCATGATGCAGAATCTGCCTACTTGTAGATTTGTCATAGAAGAGTTAGGTTATAAGTTGATGTAAATAATAAAAGCGCACATTTCATTTAATTCTTATTTTTCTGCGTTCTGTCATGTCCCTACAAAATCATCTCTGCTTGATTCGAAGAAACTTCATCAGTTTTCCAGTCTACTCAATCCAAGTGGTAAAGAAGAACTTGACTTGCATCGTTATCTCTTTGATAAAGCAGATACATCTGATTCTAAGCGAATTAACGTTGATCAATTCAACTTCTCACAGTTTCACTTCTCAATTCAGCATCTTACAGTATACCAAAATCCTCATCGGCCGGTTTCAAGGGACGTTCACGTAACGGTACAACCAAAAATTAAAGAAAAGCAACTTTGGTAAGACCATAAACGTCATGGAGGCAAGGAACGTCTCTCTTGTCTATTTTTTTTTACTGCACGTTTTAAATCCGCAATCAAAGTTGTTTTTGACGTCACTTTATTCCAGTTGATACTCCCAACAAGTTCATCCCAAATGTAATGGTCCAGAGGGTTTAAATGTGTACTATTTGGAGGCCAATGATCTTTATCCAGAAATGCTTGGAAATTATCCCTACACCATTGTTCAGTTAAATGATGTTGGTGAGGGCCTGCACCGTCGTGTTGAAATGTCCAATCATCTCCGAAGACCTTGTTACCATATTTAAGAGTCACTGGAAGCACTTTTTCTATACATCGAGCATAAATTACTGTCCCTTTATCCAAAATCACCAATGACGTTACGCCCTCTGAACATGCGCCCAACTAAGCCATAACGTTTTGTGGAAATTTTCATTAATGTGTAATCCCACCATTTTTGTCCACTTCGCACGGTCCACTGCCCATGCCTGATTGTTCTGAGAATTGTATACACCGTCAATGTAGAACATTTTTTCACCCGAAAAAAGAATTTTCATTATATGTTCTTTTCGAAAATTTATTCGAACCCAATTTACAAACTTTTTTATTTTGGCCTTATGAGTATCGGCGAGAAGTGGCTCTGTTATTTTCTTATACGGGTAATATCCCAGATCATTTTAGAGGATACTTCTAATACTTGTTCGGGAAATATCCAATTCATTTGACAATTTTCGAATTGACATCCGTATTTTCCGTTTCATTCGACTCTTTATCTTTTAAATTGTCCCGGGCGTTCGAACAAGACATGGGCAACCGATAGGATGTGCCAGTTGAATAGAGCCAGTTTCACTAATCATTTGGCACCATCTTCTGACGTTTTAAGACACAAACCAAATTTAAATCACGGAATATCTTTGGAATATCTTGGACCATCACCATTTTTGTACTTTTAAAGGACGATTTTTTGTAGATCTGTACTTTGCATTATCTGAAAAACAAACTGCATACAGAAATAGCAAGTGAAGCGCATAGTTTTGTAGAGGATTAAATGAGGAATCTTTTAAAAAAATATTAAGCCCTGGCAATCAACCTTGACTCAGATACTGAGAAAAGACGGAGAGGGACATTATCTCTGGCGCACCTGTTAGTGAAAATGACTTATCTAAATTCTACAATTTGACTAAATGAACTTTCTAGTATTTCAACTGTTTCAACAAGTATATATAACTCTTCTAAATTCAGAGTCATATTAGCCTGATGATGATACTGTGAAGTATCGAAAGCTCGCTTTTTATGCAAAATGATTTTACAAAAATGTTTTTCAAATATATTAAATATACTTAGTTTTATATGACTTCTTCAGATACAGAGATATCCGAATATGTGAATATCATCAAGCATAGGTGAGTGACAGAAAAGGAGAAGAGGAAATGGGTTAATGGACTCTGGATGAACCGGCAGAAACCACTCTGGATATGACATTCAGATATTCTAGATATTTAGATATTCGCAAATCACTCACATCTCACTGCCTAATCTGTCTTCGTTCATTCAAAATTTGAACTGTGAAATTTATTGACTTTTGCTGTAGTTGAAGATATCCCCAAAAACGTTTAATTTTCGCCCCAAGAAGAGTCGAGTACAGCGTACGGCTCAACTAATTTAAGACGACTTTCATGTTATTTTTCGGGACCAACTTTAGCGGAAAAGGAAGATATTGTAGCAATTTTTTAACCGTTTTTCCAAGGTGGGCGGTAGACTTTTAAATCTCCCTATAAACTGGAATAGTTTGAAAGCCTGTAAAAAGTTGTAGGAGGCTATTGCAAAAGCCGCAGTCCGTAGATCCTGTCAATATGGAGAAATAAACTTCTTTTGGCAAAACTTCAAGTTGAACAAAACATTTGAATATGTGAGATTGTAGAGCAATTTGAGTTCTACAGAATGAGACGTAGTGCGACTCTCATAAAGATTCCATTTAATTACCACGATCGGAAAAACCTGGCCAGCATCTCACTTTATGAAGAATTCAACGGGCCATCGAGTGATCTGGTTGGAAAGCTTCTGAGAGAAACTTTAAGATCACTACGTTTTCTAGAAAACTGAGTTTTTCAGAAATCTCTATCTCAAGACTCCGGCGTATAGCAACGTTCCTCCATCGAAATATATAGAACCCGACATCCTCTTTCATTTGACACCAATTTCAAGGTTCTACGTTAGAGAATGTGATCAGCAAACGTTTTACAAGTTAGGCCAAATTCGCCGGAAAATGACGAAAATGCATTTTTTCAGCTGCGAGTGTAAAATGACTATAACTGTTTTCCTAACAAAGCTAGAGACTTGGGGTCTTCACCATTCGATTCAGCTTGCTGAGCTCTATAATACGAGATAGCTTTCATCACTAACGTAAAACGTCGATGTAAGTGGTCGGTGGTCGGTTTTATATGGATTTAGCCTATCCGTCGATGCCGAAAACATCACTCTACACTAGTATTTCTAGTATTAGGACACCCACGCCCCATTTGTTCTCAACATTATATATATCATTCTGTAGCCCGTAAAATTCCCTATCGAATGATGTACAGTAGTTGAGGTTTGCTTTGGGCAAAGAGAAGAAATGGGGAAAATATTCGAAATAAAGTTCATTTAAGGGGAGAAAAGTTTGGATGCGGAATTTTATCCAGGGGGCTGAGAATGGTTTTTTTGAGATGCTAATTTTAATCACAGAGAAAAACTACATCGGACTTGTGAATATAAGCTTGATCTGAGAGGGGGCTGATTTTGCTTCTTATCGACCCCCGTCCTTTCTCCATTCTTTTAAATCTTGGACATAGCATTGTTGCCATAACATGTTCCCATTGAATCACCCATACAGTTTTTATTTCATTATCAATAAATTGTTTAAAGTTAGTTAAAACATCTGAATTATCGGTATCTGATTTGCACGCAAACAATAATTTATAATAAAATGGAATAACAAGATGAAGCGTTAGTGTATTATCCATGCTCAGCTTTTCGGTGATCTCATGGAATTATTTCAACACTTCAGTTATAATAAGTAAAATTTATATAGTTTGGTTCTCAAGGGTCGCCCCCTCCCTCTTCAGAAATGATGGGCCTCGGACCAAAAATCCATTCTGAGATAAGCACATGGAATGATAGTCCGATAATCGGTTTTAATCTTCCTTCTGTATATGTTTACTACGCGCTGTAATTTTTTAGAACCAGTTGCAAAAGATGGTCAAGAGAATGATCCGCAAACGGAAGAACGTTGACTTTGGTGAGTATCTCATTTTAGATAATATTTGGTTTTTCATAGTTCCCAAGAATGAACCGTAACAAAAGCAGATCATGTATTGGTCAACAATAATTTTTGCTTGCCTTTGCATAACGCGAATTGTTGCGAGTTACTGTTGACAAAGTACAACATGCGAGCACACGAGGACAAACAGTAAGTAAAAAACAACACTGATCTTGATGTTGTTTCAGTTATTAACTGCATTTACATGACTGAAACAAATTGCAATGCGAGTACAGCCAATAATTTCTCAAAACTTGACTCATTTTAATGTATTTTCTGTTTAGAAGCGTGAAATACGTTGGATGATATTGGAAGAGTTGACATCAGAAACGCATGAAGCATTATCGGGTGAAATGTTATATATTTCAAATAAGTATCTAAAAGTTTATTCCGCAGAACGTAGACTTTCAGTACTAATTCTAGGACAAATGTCCATCCGATGTTGGCGTCGGTCTTGTATTAAAATCCACAAAGAAATCAAAACTCGATTCGTGCACATTAAAATTATCATCAACAAATATTCATCTTTCATTTGATGGCAAATATGACACTGGTGCAAATGGGCTCGCATGTCTATTGTTGATTTGAATGCCGCCATTTTCGATGTGAAAATCGTTAGTTCCATCGTGATGACTCTGACAGATCCCAATTTTATTCAATTATTTTCGCAGCAATAACTCTTTGATTTCAGTGTATACTGTTAAACTTTTTCATATTTCGTGTGCGCTACTGCCATCTGTTATGTGTTTTGTATTTGTTGCGTACTATTTCTCTGATATAATTATTAGATTATTTTTACAGTTTTTTCTATTGTTTTGCTTTTTAATGTTTTTAGCGTGTGTTACGATCCATGAAAAAGTAATAAAACGTATGTGCGATATTGTAAGGTGCGGGCACATTTCGTGTAACATAAAAGGAGAATAGCAAAACGTCCTCAATAACGCACGCGGCTGTCATATAAATTTTATAACTTCATTTTATATTCAGATGTTGTATTATATATTGAGTTTTCACTTTCAAACATTTTGACTTTGCTTCCTCAAAGTGATACGACAGCCGCGTGCGTTATTGAGGACGTTTTGCTATTCTCCTTTTATGTTACACGAAATGTGCAAAAACAGAGTGTGATTTATATGAAAGTCATTTTGTTATTTTCTTAATGTATAGTAGTGTGCAGATCACTTCGAGTCGTTTTTGTAGTTTATATCTCCTGCTTTTGTCTGCTCAGCGTAAAATTTCGAAGATTCAAGTAATTACTAAAACAGTACATCGCAGGTTCAGTGAGCAAGTAGAGAGGTGAATTCTTCCCACTTTTCCAACGTTTTCTTTGATTGTGTGTGTACAAAAAAGAACAGCTACATTCGATATCTGCTCAATAGAGTTGTCTATTCTGATCCAAAGAAAACTAAAGGGTATAAGAAAATGTTGAAAAATAACGAAAAATTCTGTTATAAAGAAAAATACTCATACTTATTATTTTCGTTTTCTGTCATCTGTACTTGATGGTAGACCAGACGACAAGACTATAGATTCGTAGCTAAGTAAACTAAAGAGACGATATGAAAATATTGATGCTATGCGAAAGAAAGCAAATTGATATGAAACAGCAACACCTACAGTATAAAATGTATCTACTTGCTGAAGAGCGTTGATGGCACAATAGATAAAACGTCTGTTTATGATGAGACAGAATCGAGGTTCGAATCCTCGTCAGCGCGTAAATTTTTTTCGACTTCTTTTTAAAGGCCCCCGACTTTAATTTTCGGAAGTACCCCGGACTAAAAATCATGGACCCATAGGCAATCGACCACGCTGATTCCGAATATCGCCTTCCCCCGGACTCTAATCGCGTTTGAAAATTTCGGAGTCCGGTGATATGATATCTAAATATCTGGTGGGTGTGCATTTCGAAATGTCTTAGTATCTATATATCTGGTGTGGGTCTATTTCCAAGTATCTAAATATCTAAATAGTTTGTTTGCGGTGGAGGAAAAAATGGAGGCTGCAAAAACGAAAAGGACACAGATGCGTTTTGGTCATGACGCCTAAGATTCTAACGGAAATGCACATAGTTAAATGCAATTACAACGTTTCACGAATTTTTTTTTCATATCTTCAAAATGGTGTGTACATTTTTGCTGACCGGTTTTTATTATTATTTTCAACAACCTGCGACGCATGGATTATCTGAGACATCCGAATTCAAACGCTCATGAATTCTATATTCAGAGGCACTGACGGACAAGTTGAAGAACACTTGAAGAGATTTGTGCCTCAACCTTGGAAATATGAATTGGCTCTCAAGGAAAGTATAAAAGAGTTTCTCTTAATAGCTTGATAGAAGATGTATTGATAGTGTTCAAAAAGGAATGAGCACAAAAAACGAAAAAAATATGAAACCAAGCGTTATATTTCAGAGTCTGCAAAACGAAGTTCAATGTAAAAGTAAGCTGTATTCTACTGCTACTACCATGTAGTCAATCAAGCAGTCGCAGACAATCACCTGGACAGCAAATTGTACAGTGTAGTTTCCAAGGTAATTTTCCGTCTGCCATCATTTGCATTTTTTTATTTGTTCGTTTATTAAGTAATGAAATAATTCGTTCATCACAATTTAATTCCAGTTCAATAACATCCTCTTGTATAATATCACTGTCATATTCTCCAATCTGAATACCTTTTACATAGATATATTTCATCGACCAGCCATAAGCAGATGGTGAATAAAACGATGGAACTGACTGGATATTATCAATTGACGATGATAGTACTCCAAAAAATAAATATTTATGGTTAGAATTTAAATTTTCAATTTTAATTCTCAAACGATGTGTTCCACTCAAATATGAATTTTCAGCTAACACAGTATTATGAAACATTTGTTTTCCAGTATGAATAGCAACTTTACTATTTTCTTCAAGACGAATGTCATATGAAGCTGTTGTAAAATATTCGTTTTCCGATAATGCTAATATTCGCATTCGTTTCTGTAAATCATTTCTTGTATGTTGAAGTCGATTTATTTCATTTCTCAAATATTCCTGAAAGCGACGTTCTGACATCATTGAATATCGGGTGAATATGGTAGTAAAAATAGTTTCGTGTTACTGGATTTTATTGATTGAGTCACAAATATGTTCTTTCTTATATACTGTGTCAGAATAGAACAGGACAAATTTTATCGTAGGCATGCGATTATGACATAATTGATTAAAATGTGTCATATGTGAGTGACGTAGTTGTTTTGTCGATTAAATGCGTTACAATGAATTTATGACGTACTGGAAGAATTAGGAAGAAAAATTCAGTCGCCGCTGATAGTATGAACATGTCCATATTAGTCATATGATCGATCATAGTCAATTGTGATAGCCATAAGAAGAGAAAGAATGAGTATTAATATCTCAGCAAAGTAATATATAGTACCACGAGCACCAAAACGGTTAGGATACGGCCTGTCTAATCGTGGCTGAATCACGTTTTTTCATTTTAAATTTGATTTTTGTCGCTTATTTTAAAAGACGAAGAGTCACCATTTTTTCTACATGTGTGCGGCCATGTGCTCTACAATACCTGGAAATATCGTTCAGTTTGGCTGCACAGCTTCAGTTTTATTAAAGAAATAGAGATCGTGGCGGAATCACACAAAATGGATAAGCTCTTTTAGGTGTGTCCAAAGATGTGAAAAATTCTGTAAAACTGAGTGACCTACGAGAAAATGTTTGGATGGAAAACCGTGGATTTCCACTTCATGAACTTGAACAAATAAGCTAATTCTCTTGTAAAAACTAGAACCTGTAAAAATATCTCAAAACGGCCATTGTCTTTAGAATTATTTAGACCTCATTTGAAAAATATTCAGATCTCCGACTCCTATTGTGACTTTTGGAATTAAAGTTACAAATTTTAAATTTCATCGTTTCTTAATTCATAAATAGGCAGACCTAGGAACATGCTAATATCTATATTATACTAGTTGATAACGCTTGAAAAACTGAAGAAACGTTGGCGGTTGCCAAAGTTTCATCAAAAACTCTAGAGGATCTCTAGGAGCACTCGAGAAAACCTTTAAATACCACAGTTTGATGGAACTTTGTTAAGAACGCCAAAAGATAGCCTATTCAACTCTGAGTTGAATGAGGTGTTCGGCAGCTCTCCATAACATTTCTTTGCTGAGATGCGACTTCTCATACTTTCTAAAAAGGCTATCTCTAGTCAACTTGCTGTAAGACACTGAGTAAAAGAGAGGAAAAAGAAAAACCATGGTGTATCTGTATTGTCATCTTAGTCGTCAGATAAATGTTAGCCTTTCTTTGACTATGCATGATGTAGCATGTGACACAGCACGTCATATACAAACTGGACAATGAAATATAAAACTGCTGTAAATATCATGATTAACTAATCACAGTGAAATTTATTGTGATATTTCGACAGAATCTTCTGTCATCATCAGAGATAAGATTATCTTTACATAGTGCAAAACGATATACATTTAAAATTCACGACAGAGAAAAAAAACTAAAAAATCGGGTTGTGTTTTCTATCTATGTGTGTATGTATATAAGAATTCTTATGCGCCCGAAAACAATGTTCTAAAGAACGTAAGAACGTTCTTATATACACACACACATAGATAGAAAACACAACGCGATTTCTTAGTTTTTTTTCTCTGTCGTGAATTTTAAATGTATATCGTTTTCCATTATGTAAAAATAATCTTATTTCTGATGATGACAGAAAATTCTGTCGAAATATCAAAATAAATTCCACTGTGATTAGTTAATCATGATATTTACAGCTGTTTTATATTTTATTTTTCAATTATTCTCAAATTCAACTGCTTACTAAATCATTTCTTACAAACTGGACCTTTGCTTAAAAAAACATGTGACTTACATTAAAAGACAAAGTCACTCAAACCATAATTGGCAATAATCAAGTGAACCTTCGACAATTTGGCGAAAGTCACATTGGCATACCTCCATGATTCTGTATGTAGTGTGGTATTATGATACATTAGATACTGTCAAATACTTTATTAATAAATGTGCTAATTATTGTATCAAAAACCAAATACATGCGTTGAAATGCTCAACATAATCCACGAATTATAGAATTTTTTTTCAAAGTTATTTGGTACTATAACATCGTTTCCAATCCTTTAATCCAACCCGATTAAAAATCTTTCCAAAAAAATAAATCTCAGAAAAGTTTCACTTTCATTCTCAAGAGACTGAAGACATAGGCTAGTTAGAGCGTCAGATATTTAGATATTTACCGTTTCTGCAGGTTCACGTTTTATAGGCCTCTTAGATATGTAGATATTTACAGCCGCTGCAGGTTCACATTTTATAGGATTCTTAGATATTTAGATATTTACAGTTTGTGCACGTTCACGTTTTGTAGCCCGCTTAGATATTTAGATGTTTACATATTCAGATATTTACAGTTTCTGCAGGTTCACATTCTAAAGGCCTCTTACATATTTAGATATGTAGATCTTCAGATATTTACAGTTTGTGCAGGTTCACATTTTATAGCCCTCTTAGACGTTTAGATATTTAGATATTTATAGTTTCTGCAGGTTCACATTTTATAGGCTAGTTACAGATTTAGATATTGAGATATTTACAGTTTGTGGGGGTTCGCAGTGTATAGGCCTGTTAGATGTTTAGCAATGAGTTACGCTGTGGTAATTAGTTCATCGATGAATGTCCAGTGATGGGAGAATGATTTGAATGCTGGATCGATTGTGTCGATCCATTGAGGAAATATGAGTTCTGTGCAATACGGTTCACGTCCCATCCTAAACGTTGATTTGAATGGCGGTGGCACTATCTTGGGTGCGAAAAAATGTGTGTTGGAGTATGCTGACCTTTCCGCCAGCTTATGATGATTCCGCGCAAGGTATTGTATCAAACAGTAATTTTCGTATGATCCTTACAGGGTTCAGTTCACAAGATAACTGTAAACTCTTTACACAGATCTCCAGTTGTATGAAGGATCGAGCAGTATCCCTTGTCGTATACTCTGCCACATGCACGTCGAATCTCCAGCTTCGTGGGAAAGAGCCATTAGGCACGAAGAAACACTGAATCAATTGCTCTAAATTACATCTCGGGCTGTCAGTAGCTTTACCGGCCCTCTCTAAGCCTGGTGATCTCACTAACGCTGCCTGATACCTCCCGCCCTAGTCAAATAACCTACCAAGCCCTGTAATCCAGAACTGATATTTCGTAACTCAGTCTGATGCTCCCCTAATCTAACTATCTAAGAGATCCCCATCTAAGTATCTAACTAGCCTATAAAATGTGAACCTGCATAAACTGTAATTATGTGAATTTCTAAGTGCAAGAAAATGCAGCTTTTGTTTTCAGAAATCCAATACCACTTTTCGAGATGCAAATTAATCTCGTTTTGGATTCTAGAATGCAAAGTCAGTTATTTTTGCATCTCAGGTTGAAAAATCACTGTTTTTTTACATTTCCGAATGCAAAATCACTCTTTTTTGCAGTTCATGATGCAAAATGCCAAAAAAAGCGGAAATTTCATGTTGCATTTTTCTAAAAGGAAAATGCCACATGTGCATCTTAGTCATTATGTGGAATATTAACTAAGTTTAAAACGAAACATTCTAAGTAGTCTGTGAGTGACATATGTTAACTTCACCTGAGGTTAAACATATTTTGATCTATTTAATATTTAATTATATAAGTTGGATGATCACATTTTTCGGTGGTGTTTTTTTAAACATCGATGAACGGATAACTACTGACAGGCTTATTAATTTCTAATCCGCGTTTTAAAAAATTTGTAGCTTTGTCAAAAATAGTCGTAGAAAAGTCATTCATGCATTGCTTGATAGCCAATGATTTATTATTATGGTTTCATGAGAAAAACTTTAAAAAAACGTCTTTTGAAGGCAATAATTTATAATTAATCAATGCTAAAGATTACTAATTAATATCACATTGGTGCCTTTAAAATGTTACCGATAAGCAGTTATTTGTACTGGGTTTTGAGCAAACGGGGTTTCTACTGTGGATTTCTGAATAGAGTGGCCATGGATTTTTCTGGAATAACTCAAGAACAAAAAGAGACAGATAGTTTGTGTCTTCAGCTTCAGCATTTCGTAGAGAAGGGTTTACTCTATGTTCACATACGTTTTGTCTTGAAAGTCTCGGTTTTTCAGGTGATGTCCCTGATGGATGAAAAGGGATGAGGTTGCCAAAGTCTGAATCTGCGGTGAATTTTTAATTGTAACCTAGTGACTCGATAGTCCAGTGTTTTCTACACATCCGGGCAAGGCCAACCACTCTATCTGTTGTAGTTCTCGAATGGCAGGCATTTTCCTGAGTCACTCAAAATTGGTTACCGTTTCATCGGATAAATGCCTGCCATTCGAGAACCACAACGGATAGTGCGATCGGCCATTGCGCATACTTTTTGTAGCAAGACTTTTACTTCATCATGCTTCATTATTGCAGGATCTTTGGCAAAAGTTTCACACTGCTGTTAAGAAGTGGCTCTATACACCTTATATGTGCTTTCAAACTATGTCGATTTGAAAACGGCGATTGAAGGCGACTATAACTTTTATGGTAACTGCTGAGATGCGACTTTTCATACTGTCATGAGAAGTCTGTCCAAAAAAGCTGTCTCTAGTCAACTTGCTGTAAGATATTGAGTAAAAACTGCCTGTCTCAACAAAGAAATATCATGGAGAGCTGCCAAACACCCAAAAGAAAACACGCGAAAAACAATTTAAACTGCATCTAGTCAATTCAGGAAAACCTAAAAAGACGAAAAATGATAAAACAAAGAAGTTCGTTTTTTTATAAAAACAAACTTGGTCAATCGAGTGTGATTCTACCAGGCTGCTTTACTGTATCATCGCTTAATTGATCTTCGGTTTTTAGAAGTATTGCACAGACCTTCAAATGAAATTCTTCGTAAATCATTTTCTTTTTGCGCTGAAAATGTGCTTAAGAAATAATGACTCTATTGACTCTTCTCTTCCTTTCTCTGTTATATACTTGAGTCATCGTTGAAAAAACATTTTTATCAGGCAGGTGAAGTATAGGACATATACTGAGAACAAAAAACAGAGAAAGAAAAAGAAAAGTCAGTAGAGTCATTATTTTTAAGCACATTTTCAGCGCAAAAAAATAACGTAAAAGGAAAATGATTTGCGAAGATTCAGATTTGAAGGCTCGTGCGATACTTGTAAAAATTGAAGATCAATTAAGCGATGATAATCGACGAAAACTGCCATTTTTAATAAGTAATGATATTTCCCGTAGAACACGTGATGATAAGTCTGGATCCTCGATTCTAAACCTGTTCGATGAGTTATTCGACCGTGCAAAGATAACAAGCAACGATTTTTCTTATTTAATACGTGTGTTCGAACTTCTGGAATGTCATACTGCAGTTGAATATCTGAGAGGTGAGTCGTAATTCGTTTATGCATTGAGCGACTTATTTGCTTTTCGTTTCGCTATTTCATAGAACATCAAGAGCAAGTTGTCACTACGCCGCGACTAATCTCACCACCGGAACAAGTCTCTTTACAAGTCCAACTAACAGAACAGGTCTCTTCAAAGCCTCGATATTTTAGTATGCTTCAGGTTGTGATCCAGGATCGAGAAGATGATTCAGTGACAAGCAGAGCGGTTGATGATAGTGCTTTAACATCTAAAGTCGACAGACTTTCTTTTCAAGCGGCTGAAGTGGATTCAAAGGGTAACGTATCACATGCTAATAATCAAGAAAATGGAAATCAAATACGAGAAATTATAACAGAATCGGGAACATCCAATACCGCTACTCTAATCTTAGCAGCTATTACAAATGCCAATAAGAGATCTAAAAAATTCAGTGTGAACAATGTAAAAGGACAAAAAGTTACACAAATTTTGAAAAAACGTTCCGACGATCGTTATAAATGTCCAAAATGTCGTGAGAAATTTCTGCCTCAAGGAATAAAAAATCATATGTGGGCTTGTGACCCGAAATGGTGTTTGGAAAACAATATTTTTCGGACAGAGAAGGAAGAGAGGTATAGTGATTGTTTATTGAACTCTCAGTCCACAGATAGACTACCAAAGAATTTAGAAGAAGACTCAGTGGCAATCGAAACGGGCGGTGATACGGTCTCCTCCTCAAAAGTTAATGGACTTTCTAATCAATCGGCGGCTGAAGCAAGTGAATCAAGAGATTTAAATAATCGACGATCTCTTGATAATCCGAAACAAGAACTTACAAAAAAGCCTGGAATAGCGAACGGTTCTTTACCAACACTTAAAAAAGCTAAAAGTCGATCTAAGAGAAAAACTATAGCTCGAGAGAATGGACGAAGAATTATAGAGGTTCTGGAGAAAGATTCTAATGGATATTATACATGCCCAGGTTGTTGTAGAAAGTGTAAACCTCAAGGAATACAGAATCATGTATGGGCATGTGACAATAAATGGTGTCTTAAAAACGAAATTTTTTTGGATGAATCCGTAGTTTATGATTCGACCGAGAGCAGCGACGAAGATGGGTCATGAATGATAAACGTTCGTAATAAAAAACAAAAGAATCTTATTGTGAGTAAAGGAACAGTCGTTGTAGACATGACAATTGATTAGTTTCTTCTCATTTTTGTGATGCGTCTTCTTTTTCTTTTGTAAACGAGATTGGAAATTAATGATCTTATTCCTGCCGACTGGATCTTTGTAACAAATGCGCCACTATTACGCATATCTATCGGCGTAAGTTGCGGAAAACATATTTTCTGAGTGTAAGGCAACAAAACAACAACAACAACAAAATCATTAGCAACAAAAGAAAAATACTATTAGCAAGTGACTAATATTCGTCTGAAGGTCTTTGTTATCGTACTCTGTTTCGTGAGGTCGCAACCGCCAGCAATCGTTTCTTTCTAACCAAACAATAGAGAAAAGCATGTCACATCTGAGTGTTGCTGATAATTAATCCTGTTATTGTTTTTGTTCGCCTACAGAGTTTTTTCCAAGTGATGTGACATGCTGCATAAAAACAGTGACTCTCTTTACTAATAAGGAGCACATAAAAATGAGTTCAAATGGCAGCGCCTCATCTTCTACATCCTCTTCATCGTCATCAACAACGGTAGTAAATGAAAATCAATATTCAAAACTGTTGCACTCTCGTACGTTTCTGTACTACGCCGTCTACTTTGCATGGGTCTATTTCATTGAGGAGATAACTGTTATAGAACATTCAGGAAAATTGTTTAAATCGATTATAAAATATCTCGTACAGCTACTAAATGTCTCACTTTATACAGAAATGTTTTCTCTACAAAGTCAAAGTGTTCGAAAACTTTTAGTGTTATTTGTAACAAAAATATAAACATTCAAAAATGCGTGAAATAGCGAAAACATAATCGATCATCAATCATCCCAGTGCGATTCAGTACGTTTTCGATTTATTATATTTTCTCTACATATAACAGTGAAACGTTACTAACGCTTCGCTTTTGCAGAAGAAACATTTCTCTACAACATGAGACATTCGGCAGCTCTAAGAGATATTTTACTTAGGGTGTGCCAAAAGTTCTGATCACAATGTTTAAAATTTTATAAAACAGTAAATATTGAATGTTTTATTATGGGAATATATAGTATAACGTCTCGTCTTTAATAATCTATATAGCAACTGTATCTTAGATTTAGTTCTAACATCCTGCCAGATAAAATCTATAGTACTTATAGCCGAGAAAAGATCCTGACAATATAAAAGCAGAATACGAAAAGAAAGAAATATTCGAACTTTTATTTCATTACATACTCAAAATAATCACCATTAATTTCTATACAAAATTCCATCCTTTCTAACAGTTGATCGAAAGTTTTTTTAAACTGGTTTATTGGAATATTCTTCATTAATGTACCTGAATATTGGACAAGGATTAGTTAATATTAGCATAGTCGCTAAATTATAGACGTAGTCTAGCAGGATGTTAGAACTAAATCTAAGATACAGTTGCTATATAGATTATTAAAGACGAGACGTTATACTATATATTCCCATAATAAAACATTCAATATTTACTGTTTTATAAAATTTTAAACATTGTGATCAGAACTTTTGGCACACCCTAAGTAAAATATCTCTTAGAGCTGCCGAATGTCTCATGTTGTAGAGAAATGTTTCTT
Organism: Didymodactylos carnosus; assembly: GCA_905250885.1. Taxonomy (NCBI): domain Eukaryota; kingdom Metazoa; phylum Rotifera; class Eurotatoria; order Philodinida; family Philodinidae; genus Didymodactylos; species Didymodactylos carnosus. The sequence goes on along the minus strand of CAJNOQ010000424.1, from coordinate 25,321 downwards.
CTGCAAAAGCGAAGCGTTAGTAACGTTTCACTGTTATATGTAGAGAAAATATAATAAATCGAAAACGTACTGAATCGCACTGGGATGATTGATGATCGATTATGTTTTCGCTATTTCACGCATTTTTGAATGTTTATATTTTTGTTACAAATAACACTAAAAGTTTTCGAACACTTTGACTTTGTAGAGAAAACATTTCTGTATAAAGTGAGACATTTAGTAGCTGTACGAGATATTTTATAATCGATTTAAACAATTTTCCTGAATGTTCTATAACAGTTATCTCCTCAATGAAATAGACCCATGCAAAGTAGACGGCGTAGTACAGAAACGTACGAGAGTGCAACAGTTTTGAATATTGATTTTCATTTACTACCGTTGTTGATGACGATGAAGAGGATGTAGAAGATGAGGCGCTGCCATTTGAACTCATTTTTATGTGCTCCTTATTAGTAAAGAGAGTCACTGTTTTTATGCAGCATGTCACATCACTTGGAAAAAACTCTGTAGGCGAACAAAAACAATAACAGGATTAATTATCAGCAACACTCAGATGTGACATGCTTTTCTCTATTGTTTGGTTAGAAAGAAACGATTGCTGGCGGTTGCGACCTCACGAAACAGAGTACGATAACAAAGACCTTCAGACGAATATTAGTCACTTGCTAATAGTATTTTTCTTTTGTTGCTAATGATTTTGTTGTTGTTGTTGTTTTGTTGCCTTACACTCAGAAAATATGTTTTCCGCAACTTACGCCGATAGATATGCGTAATAGTGGCGCATTTGTTACAAAGATCCAGTCGGCAGGAATAAGATCATTAATTTCCAATCTCGTTTACAAAAGAAAAAGAAGACGCATCACAAAAATGAGAAGAAACTAATCAATTGTCATGTCTACAACGACTGTTCCTTTACTCACAATAAGATTCTTTTGTTTTTTATTACGAACGTTTATCATTCATGACCCATCTTCGTCGCTGCTCTCGGTCGAATCATAAACTACGGATTCATCCAAAAAAATTTCGTTTTTAAGACACCATTTATTGTCACATGCCCATACATGATTCTGTATTCCTTGAGGTTTACACTTTCTACAACAACCTGGGCATGTATAATATCCATTAGAATCTTTCTCCAGAACCTCTATAATTCTTCGTCCATTCTCTCGAGCTATAGTTTTTCTCTTAGATCGACTTTTAGCTTTTTTAAGTGTTGGTAAAGAACCGTTCGCTATTCCAGGCTTTTTTGTAAGTTCTTGTTTCGGATTATCAAGAGATCGTCGATTATTTAAATCTCTTGATTCACTTGCTTCAGCCGCCGATTGATTAGAAAGTCCATTAACTTTTGAGGAGGAGACCGTATCACCGCCCGTTTCGATTGCCACTGAGTCTTCTTCTAAATTCTTTGGTAGTCTATCTGTGGACTGAGAGTTCAATAAACAATCACTATACCTCTCTTCCTTCTCTGTCCGAAAAATATTGTTTTCCAAACACCATTTCGGGTCACAAGCCCACATATGATTTTTTATTCCTTGAGGCAGAAATTTCTCACGACATTTTGGACATTTATAACGATCGTCGGAACGTTTTTTCAAAATTTGTGTAACTTTTTGTCCTTTTACATTGTTCACACTGAATTTTTTAGATCTCTTATTGGCATTTGTAATAGCTGCTAAGATTAGAGTAGCGGTATTGGATGTTCCCGATTCTGTTATAATTTCTCGTATTTGATTTCCATTTTCTTGATTATTAGCATGTGATACGTTACCCTTTGAATCCACTTCAGCCGCTTGAAAAGAAAGTCTGTCGACTTTAGATGTTAAAGCACTATCATCAACCGCTCTGCTTGTCACTGAATCATCTTCTCGATCCTGGATCACAACCTGAAGCATACTAAAATATCGAGGCTTTGAAGAGACCTGTTCTGTTAGTTGGACTTGTAAAGAGACTTGTTCCGGTGGTGAGATTAGTCGCGGCGTAGTGACAACTTGCTCTTGATGTTCTATGAAATAGCGAAACGAAAAGCAAATAAGTCGCTCAATGCATAAACGAATTACGACTCACCTCTCAGATATTCAACTGCAGTATGACATTCCAGAAGTTCGAACACACGTATTAAATAAGAAAAATCGTTGCTTGTTATCTTTGCACGGTCGAATAACTCATCGAACAGGTTTAGAATCGAGGATCCAGACTTATCATCACGTGTTCTACGGGAAATATCATTACTTATTAAAAATGGCAGTTTTCGTCGATTATCATCGCTTAATTGATCTTCAATTTTTACAAGTATCGCACGAGCCTTCAAATCTGAATCTTCGCAAATCATTTTCCTTTTACGTTATTTTTTTGCGCTGAAAATGTGCTTAAAAATAATGACTCTACTGACTTTTCTTTTTCTTTCTCTGTTTTTTGTTCTCAGTATATGTCCTATACTTCACCTGCCTGATAAAAATGTTTTTTCAACGATGACTCAAGTATATAACAGAGAAAGGAAGAGAAGAGTCAATAGAGTCATTATTTCTTAAGCACATTTTCAGCGCAAAAAGAAAATGATTTACGAAGAATTTCATTTGAAGGTCTGTGCAATACTTCTAAAAACCGAAGATCAATTAAGCGATGATACAGTAAAGCAGCCTGGTAGAATCACACTCGATTGACCAAGTTTGTTTTTATAAAAAAACGAACTTCTTTGTTTTATCATTTTTCGTCTTTTTAGGTTTTCCTGAATTGACTAGATGCAGTTTAAATTGTTTTTCGCGTGTTTTCTTTTGGGTGTTTGGCAGCTCTCCATGATATTTCTTTGTTGAGACAGGCAGTTTTTACTCAATATCTTACAGCAAGTTGACTAGAGACAGCTTTTTTGGACAGACTTCTCATGACAGTATGAAAAGTCGCATCTCAGCAGTTACCATAAAAGTTATAGTCGCCTTCAATCGCCGTTTTCAAATCGACATAGTTTGAAAGCACATATAAGGTGTATAGAGCCACTTCTTAACAGCAGTGTGAAACTTTTGCCAAAGATCCTGCAATAATGAAGCATGATGAAGTAAAAGTCTTGCTACAAAAAGTATGCGCAATGGCCGATCGCACTATCCGTTGTGGTTCTCGAATGGCAGGCATTTATCCGATGAAACGGTAACCAATTTTGAGTGACTCAGGAAAATGCCTGCCATTCGAGAACTACAACAGATAGAGTGGTTGGCCTTGCCCGGATGTGTAGAAAACACTGGACTATCGAGTCACTAGGTTACAATTAAAAATTCACCGCAGATTCAGACTTTGGCAACCTCATCCCTTTTCATCCATCAGGGACATCACCTGAAAAACCGAGACTTTCAAGACAAAACGTATGTGAACATAGAGTAAACCCTTCTCTACGAAATGCTGAAGCTGAAGACACAAACTATCTGTCTCTTTTTGTTCTTGAGTTATTCCAGAAAAATCCATGGCCACTCTATTCAGAAATCCACAGTAGAAACCCCGTTTGCTCAAAACCCAGTACAAATAACTGCTTATCGGTAACATTTTAAAGGCACCAATGTGATATTAATTAGTAATCTTTAGCATTGATTAATTATAAATTATTGCCTTCAAAAGACGTTTTTTTAAAGTTTTTCTCATGAAACCATAATAATAAATCATTGGCTATCAAGCAATGCATGAATGACTTTTCTACGACTATTTTTGACAAAGCTACAAATTTTTTAAAACGCGGATTAGAAATTAATAAGCCTGTCAGTAGTTATCCGTTCATCGATGTTTAAAAAAACACCACCGAAAAATGTGATCATCCAACTTATATAATTAAATATTAAATAGATCAAAATATGTTTAACCTCAGGTGAAGTTAACATATGTCACTCACAGACTACTTAGAATGTTTCGTTTTAAACTTAGTTAATATTCCACATAATGACTAAGATGCACATGTGGCATTTTCCTTTTAGAAAAATGCAACATGAAATTTCCGCTTTTTTTGGCATTTTGCATCATGAACTGCAAAAAAGAGTGATTTTGCATTCGGAAATGTAAAAAAACAGTGATTTTTCAACCTGAGATGCAAAAATAACTGACTTTGCATTCTAGAATCCAAAACGAGATTAATTTGCATCTCGAAAAGTGGTATTGGATTTCTGAAAACAAAAGCTGCATTTTCTTGCACTTAGAAATTCACATAATTACAGTTTATGCAGGTTCACATTTTATAGGCTAGTTAGATACTTAGATGGGGATCTCTTAGATAGTTAGATTAGGGGAGCATCAGACTGAGTTACGAAATATCAGTTCTGGATTACAGGGCTTGGTAGGTTATTTGACTAGGGCGGGAGGTATCAGGCAGCGTTAGTGAGATCACCAGGCTTAGAGAGGGCCGGTAAAGCTACTGACAGCCCGAGATGTAATTTAGAGCAATTGATTCAGTGTTTCTTCGTGCCTAATGGCTCTTTCCCACGAAGCTGGAGATTCGACGTGCATGTGGCAGAGTATACGACAAGGGATACTGCTCGATCCTTCATACAACTGGAGATCTGTGTAAAGAGTTTACAGTTATCTTGTGAACTGAACCCTGTAAGGATCATACGAAAATTACTGTTTGATACAATACCTTGCGCGGAATCATCATAAGCTGGCGGAAAGGTCAGCATACTCCAACACACATTTTTTCGCACCCAAGATAGTGCCACCGCCATTCAAATCAACGTTTAGGATGGGACGTGAACCGTATTGCACAGAACTCATATTTCCTCAATGGATCGACACAATCGATCCAGCATTCAAATCATTCTCCCATCACTGGACATTCATCGATGAACTAATTACCACAGCGTAACTCATTGCTAAACATCTAACAGGCCTATACACTGCGAACCCCCACAAACTGTAAATATCTCAATATCTAAATCTGTAACTAGCCTATAAAATGTGAACCTGCAGAAACTATAAATATCTAAATATCTAAACGTCTAAGAGGGCTATAAAATGTGAACCTGCACAAACTGTAAATATCTGAAGATCTACATATCTAAATATGTAAGAGGCCTTTAGAATGTGAACCTGCAGAAACTGTAAATATCTGAATATGTAAACATCTAAATATCTAAGCGGGCTACAAAACGTGAACGTGCACAAACTGTAAATATCTAAATATCTAAGAATCCTATAAAATGTGAACCTGCAGCGGCTGTAAATATCTACATATCTAAGAGGCCTATAAAACGTGAACCTGCAGAAACGGTAAATATCTAAATATCTGACGCTCTAACTAGCCTATGTCTTCAGTCTCTTGAGAATGAAAGTGAAACTTTTCTGAGATTTATTTTTTTGGAAAGATTTTTAATCGGGTTGGATTAAAGGATTGGAAACGATGTTATAGTACCAAATAACTTTGAAAAAAAATTCTATAATTCGTGGATTATGTTGAGCATTTCAACGCATGTATTTGGTTTTTGATACAATAATTAGCACATTTATTAATAAAGTATTTGACAGTATCTAATGTATCATAATACCACACTACATACAGAATCATGGAGGTATGCCAATGTGACTTTCGCCAAATTGTCGAAGGTTCACTTGATTATTGCCAATTATGGTTTGAGTGACTTTGTCTTTTAATGTAAGTCACATGTTTTTTTAAGCAAAGGTCCAGTTTGTAAGAAATGATTTAGTAAGCAGTTGAATTTGAGAATAATTGAAAAATAAAATATAAAACAGCTGTAAATATCATGATTAACTAATCACAGTGGAATTTATTTTGATATTTCGACAGAATTTTCTGTCATCATCAGAAATAAGATTATTTTTACATAATGGAAAACGATATACATTTAAAATTCACGACAGAGAAAAAAAACTAAGAAATCGCGTTGTGTTTTCTATCTATGTGTGTGTGTATATAAGAACGTTCTTACGTTCTTTAGAACATTGTTTTCGGGCGCATAAGAATTCTTATATACATACACACATAGATAGAAAACACAACCCGATTTTTTAGTTTTTTTTCTCTGTCGTGAATTTTAAATGTATATCGTTTTGCACTATGTAAAGATAATCTTATCTCTGATGATGACAGAAGATTCTGTCGAAATATCACAATAAATTTCACTGTGATTAGTTAATCATGATATTTACAGCAGTTTTATATTTCATTGTCCAGTTTGTATATGACGTGCTGTGTCACATGCTACATCATGCATAGTCAAAGAAAGGCTAACATTTATCTGACGACTAAGATGACAATACAGATACACCATGGTTTTTCTTTTTCCTCTCTTTTACTCAGTGTCTTACAGCAAGTTGACTAGAGATAGCCTTTTTAGAAAGTATGAGAAGTCGCATCTCAGCAAAGAAATGTTATGGAGAGCTGCCGAACACCTCATTCAACTCAGAGTTGAATAGGCTATCTTTTGGCGTTCTTAACAAAGTTCCATCAAACTGTGGTATTTAAAGGTTTTCTCGAGTGCTCCTAGAGATCCTCTAGAGTTTTTGATGAAACTTTGGCAACCGCCAACGTTTCTTCAGTTTTTCAAGCGTTATCAACTAGTATAATATAGATATTAGCATGTTCCTAGGTCTGCCTATTTATGAATTAAGAAACGATGAAATTTAAAATTTGTAACTTTAATTCCAAAAGTCACAATAGGAGTCGGAGATCTGAATATTTTTCAAATGAGGTCTAAATAATTCTAAAGACAATGGCCGTTTTGAGATATTTTTACAGGTTCTAGTTTTTACAAGAGAATTAGCTTATTTGTTCAAGTTCATGAAGTGGAAATCCACGGTTTTCCATCCAAACATTTTCTCGTAGGTCACTCAGTTTTACAGAATTTTTCACATCTTTGGACACACCTAAAAGAGCTTATCCATTTTGTGTGATTCCGCCACGATCTCTATTTCTTTAATAAAACTGAAGCTGTGCAGCCAAACTGAACGATATTTCCAGGTATTGTAGAGCACATGGCCGCACACATGTAGAAAAAATGGTGACTCTTCGTCTTTTAAAATAAGCGACAAAAATCAAATTTAAAATGAAAAAACGTGATTCAGCCACGATTAGACAGGCCGTATCCTAACCGTTTTGGTGCTCGTGGTACTATATATTACTTTGCTGAGATATTAATACTCATTCTTTCTCTTCTTATGGCTATCACAATTGACTATGATCGATCATATGACTAATATGGACATGTTCATACTATCAGCGGCGACTGAATTTTTCTTCCTAATTCTTCCAGTACGTCATAAATTCATTGTAACGCATTTAATCGACAAAACAACTACGTCACTCACATATGACACATTTTAATCAATTATGTCATAATCGCATGCCTACGATAAAATTTGTCCTGTTCTATTCTGACACAGTATATAAGAAAGAACATATTTGTGACTCAATCAATAAAATCCAGTAACACGAAACTATTTTTACTACCATATTCACCCGATATTCAATGATGTCAGAACGTCGCTTTCAGGAATATTTGAGAAATGAAATAAATCGACTTCAACATACAAGAAATGATTTACAGAAACGAATGCGAATATTAGCATTATCGGAAAACGAATATTTTACAACAGCTTCATATGACATTCGTCTTGAAGAAAATAGTAAAGTTGCTATTCATACTGGAAAACAAATGTTTCATAATACTGTGTTAGCTGAAAATTCATATTTGAGTGGAACACATCGTTTGAGAATTAAAATTGAAAATTTAAATTCTAACCATAAATATTTATTTTTTGGAGTACTATCATCGTCAATTGATAATATCCAGTCAGTTCCATCGTTTTATTCACCATCTGCTTATGGCTGGTCGATGAAATATATCTATGTAAAAGGTATTCAGATTGGAGAATATGACAGTGATATTATACAAGAGGATGTTATTGAACTGGAATTAAATTGTGATGAACGAATTATTTCATTACTTAATAAACGAACAAATAAAAAAATGCAAATGATGGCAGACGGAAAATTACCTTGGAAACTACACTGTACAATTTGCTGTCCAGGTGATTGTCTGCGACTGCTTGATTGACTACATGGTAGTAGCAGTAGAATACAGCTTACTTTTACATTGAACTTCGTTTTGCAGACTCTGAAATATAACGCTTGGTTTCATATTTTTTTCGTTTTTTGTGCTCATTCCTTTTTGAACACTATCAATACATCTTCTATCAAGCTATTAAGAGAAACTCTTTTATACTTTCCTTGAGAGCCAATTCATATTTCCAAGGTTGAGGCACAAATCTCTTCAAGTGTTCTTCAACTTGTCCGTCAGTGCCTCTGAATATAGAATTCATGAGCGTTTGAATTCGGATGTCTCAGATAATCCATGCGTCGCAGGTTGTTGAAAATAATAATAAAAACCGGTCAGCAAAAATGTACACACCATTTTGAAGATATGAAAAAAAAATTCGTGAAACGTTGTAATTGCATTTAACTATGTGCATTTCCGTTAGAATCTTAGGCGTCATGACCAAAACGCATCTGTGTCCTTTTCGTTTTTGCAGCCTCCATTTTTTCCTCCACCGCAAACAAACTATTTAGATATTTAGATACTTGGAAATAGACCCACACCAGATATATAGATACTAAGACATTTCGAAATGCACACCCACCAGATATTTAGATATCATATCACCGGACTCCGAAATTTTCAAACGCGATTAGAGTCCGGGGGAAGGCGATATTCGGAATCAGCGTGGTCGATTGCCTATGGGTCCATGATTTTTAGTCCGGGGTACTTCCGAAAATTAAAGTCGGGGGCCTTTAAAAAGAAGTCGAAAAAAATTTACGCGCTGACGAGGATTCGAACCTCGATTCTGTCTCATCATAAACAGACGTTTTATCTATTGTGCCATCAACGCTCTTCAGCAAGTAGATACATTTTATACTGTAGGTGTTGCTGTTTCATATCAATTTGCTTTCTTTCGCATAGCATCAATATTTTCATATCGTCTCTTTAGTTTACTTAGCTACGAATCTATAGTCTTGTCGTCTGGTCTACCATCAAGTACAGATGACAGAAAACGAAAATAATAAGTATGAGTATTTTTCTTTATAACAGAATTTTTCGTTATTTTTCAACATTTTCTTATACCCTTTAGTTTTCTTTGGATCAGAATAGACAACTCTATTGAGCAGATATCGAATGTAGCTGTTCTTTTTTGTACACACACAATCAAAGAAAACGTTGGAAAAGTGGGAAGAATTCACCTCTCTACTTGCTCACTGAACCTGCGATGTACTGTTTTAGTAATTACTTGAATCTTCGAAATTTTACGCTGAGCAGACAAAAGCAGGAGATATAAACTACAAAAACGACTCGAAGTGATCTGCACACTACTATACATTAAGAAAATAACAAAATGACTTTCATATAAATCACACTCTGTTTTTGCACATTTCGTGTAACATAAAAGGAGAATAGCAAAACGTCCTCAATAACGCACGCGGCTGTCGTATCACTTTGAGGAAGCAAAGTCAAAATGTTTGAAAGTGAAAACTCAATATATAATACAACATCTGAATATAAAATGAAGTTATAAAATTTATATGACAGCCGCGTGCGTTATTGAGGACGTTTTGCTATTCTCCTTTTATGTTACACGAAATGTGCCCGCACCTTACAATATCGCACATACGTTTTATTACTTTTTCATGGATCGTAACACACGCTAAAAACATTAAAAAGCAAAACAATAGAAAAAACTGTAAAAATAATCTAATAATTATATCAGAGAAATAGTACGCAACAAATACAAAACACATAACAGATGGCAGTAGCGCACACGAAATATGAAAAAGTTTAACAGTATACACTGAAATCAAAGAGTTATTGCTGCGAAAATAATTGAATAAAATTGGGATCTGTCAGAGTCATCACGATGGAACTAACGATTTTCACATCGAAAATGGCGGCATTCAAATCAACAATAGACATGCGAGCCCATTTGCACCAGTGTCATATTTGCCATCAAATGAAAGATGAATATTTGTTGATGATAATTTTAATGTGCACGAATCGAGTTTTGATTTCTTTGTGGATTTTAATACAAGACCGACGCCAACATCGGATGGACATTTGTCCTAGAATTAGTACTGAAAGTCTACGTTCTGCGGAATAAACTTTTAGATACTTATTTGAAATATATAACATTTCACCCGATAATGCTTCATGCGTTTCTGATGTCAACTCTTCCAATATCATCCAACGTATTTCACGCTTCTAAACAGAAAATACATTAAAATGAGTCAAGTTTTGAGAAATTATTGGCTGTACTCGCATTGCAATTTGTTTCAGTCATGTAAATGCAGTTAATAACTGAAACAACATCAAGATCAGTGTTGTTTTTTACTTACTGTTTGTCCTCGTGTGCTCGCATGTTGTACTTTGTCAACAGTAACTCGCAACAATTCGCGTTATGCAAAGGCAAGCAAAAATTATTGTTGACCAATACATGATCTGCTTTTGTTACGGTTCATTCTTGGGAACTATGAAAAACCAAATATTATCTAAAATGAGATACTCACCAAAGTCAACGTTCTTCCGTTTGCGGATCATTCTCTTGACCATCTTTTGCAACTGGTTCTAAAAAATTACAGCGCGTAGTAAACATATACAGAAGGAAGATTAAAACCGATTATCGGACTATCATTCCATGTGCTTATCTCAGAATGGATTTTTGGTCCGAGGCCCATCATTTCTGAAGAGGGAGGGGGCGACCCTTGAGAACCAAACTATATAAATTTTACTTATTATAACTGAAGTGTTGAAATAATTCCATGAGATCACCGAAAAGCTGAGCATGGATAATACACTAACGCTTCATCTTGTTATTCCATTTTATTATAAATTATTGTTTGCGTGCAAATCAGATACCGATAATTCAGATGTTTTAACTAACTTTAAACAATTTATTGATAATGAAATAAAAACTGTATGGGTGATTCAATGGGAACATGTTATGGCAACAATGCTATGTCCAAGATTTAAAAGAATGGAGAAAGGACGGGGGTCGATAAGAAGCAAAATCAGCCCCCTCTCAGATCAAGCTTATATTCACAAGTCCGATGTAGTTTTTCTCTGTGATTAAAATTAGCATCTCAAAAAAACCATTCTCAGCCCCCTGGATAAAATTCCGCATCCAAACTTTTCTCCCCTTAAATGAACTTTATTTCGAATATTTTCCCCATTTCTTCTCTTTGCCCAAAGCAAACCTCAACTACTGTACATCATTCGATAGGGAATTTTACGGGCTACAGAATGATATATATAATGTTGAGAACAAATGGGGCGTGGGTGTCCTAATACTAGAAATACTAGTGTAGAGTGATGTTTTCGGCATCGACGGATAGGCTAAATCCATATAAAACCGACCACCGACCACTTACATCGACGTTTTACGTTAGTGATGAAAGCTATCTCGTATTATAGAGCTCAGCAAGCTGAATCGAATGGTGAAGACCCCAAGTCTCTAGCTTTGTTAGGAAAACAGTTATAGTCATTTTACACTCGCAGCTGAAAAAATGCATTTTCGTCATTTTCCGGCGAATTTGGCCTAACTTGTAAAACGTTTGCTGATCACATTCTCTAACGTAGAACCTTGAAATTGGTGTCAAATGAAAGAGGATGTCGGGTTCTATATATTTCGATGGAGGAACGTTGCTATACGCCGGAGTCTTGAGATAGAGATTTCTGAAAAACTCAGTTTTCTAGAAAACGTAGTGATCTTAAAGTTTCTCTCAGAAGCTTTCCAACCAGATCACTCGATGGCCCGTTGAATTCTTCATAAAGTGAGATGCTGGCCAGGTTTTTCCGATCGTGGTAATTAAATGGAATCTTTATGAGAGTCGCACTACGTCTCATTCTGTAGAACTCAAATTGCTCTACAATCTCACATATTCAAATGTTTTGTTCAACTTGAAGTTTTGCCAAAAGAAGTTTATTTCTCCATATTGACAGGATCTACGGACTGCGGCTTTTGCAATAGCCTCCTACAACTTTTTACAGGCTTTCAAACTATTCCAGTTTATAGGGAGATTTAAAAGTCTACCGCCCACCTTGGAAAAACGGTTAAAAAATTGCTACAATATCTTCCTTTTCCGCTAAAGTTGGTCCCGAAAAATAACATGAAAGTCGTCTTAAATTAGTTGAGCCGTACGCTGTACTCGACTCTTCTTGGGGCGAAAATTAAACGTTTTTGGGGATATCTTCAACTACAGCAAAAGTCAATAAATTTCACAGTTCAAATTTTGAATGAACGAAGACAGATTAGGCAGTGAGATGTGAGTGATTTGCGAATATCTAAATATCTAGAATATCTGAATGTCATATCCAGAGTGGTTTCTGCCGGTTCATCCAGAGTCCATTAACCCATTTCCTCTTCTCCTTTTCTGTCACTCACCTATGCTTGATGATATTCACATATTCGGATATCTCTGTATCTGAAGAAGTCATATAAAACTAAGTATATTTAATATATTTGAAAAACATTTTTGTAAAATCATTTTGCATAAAAAGCGAGCTTTCGATACTTCACAGTATCATCATCAGGCTAATATGACTCTGAATTTAGAAGAGTTATATATACTTGTTGAAACAGTTGAAATACTAGAAAGTTCATTTAGTCAAATTGTAGAATTTAGATAAGTCATTTTCACTAACAGGTGCGCCAGAGATAATGTCCCTCTCCGTCTTTTCTCAGTATCTGAGTCAAGGTTGATTGCCAGGGCTTAATATTTTTTTAAAAGATTCCTCATTTAATCCTCTACAAAACTATGCGCTTCACTTGCTATTTCTGTATGCAGTTTGTTTTTCAGATAATGCAAAGTACAGATCTACAAAAAATCGTCCTTTAAAAGTACAAAAATGGTGATGGTCCAAGATATTCCAAAGATATTCCGTGATTTAAATTTGGTTTGTGTCTTAAAACGTCAGAAGATGGTGCCAAATGATTAGTGAAACTGGCTCTATTCAACTGGCACATCCTATCGGTTGCCCATGTCTTGTTCGAACGCCCGGGACAATTTAAAAGATAAAGAGTCGAATGAAACGGAAAATACGGATGTCAATTCGAAAATTGTCAAATGAATTGGATATTTCCCGAACAAGTATTAGAAGTATCCTCTAAAATGATCTGGGATATTACCCGTATAAGAAAATAACAGAGCCACTTCTCGCCGATACTCATAAGGCCAAAATAAAAAAGTTTGTAAATTGGGTTCGAATAAATTTTCGAAAAGAACATATAATGAAAATTCTTTTTTCGGGTGAAAAAATGTTCTACATTGACGGTGTATACAATTCTCAGAACAATCAGGCATGGGCAGTGGACCGTGCGAAGTGGACAAAAATGGTGGGATTACACATTAATGAAAATTTCCACAAAACGTTATGGCTTAGTTGGGCGCATGTTCAGAGGGCGTAACGTCATTGGTGATTTTGGATAAAGGGACAGTAATTTATGCTCGATGTATAGAAAAAGTGCTTCCAGTGACTCTTAAATATGGTAACAAGGTCTTCGGAGATGATTGGACATTTCAACACGACGGTGCAGGCCCTCACCAACATCATTTAACTGAACAATGGTGTAGGGATAATTTCCAAGCATTTCTGGATAAAGATCATTGGCCTCCAAATAGTACACATTTAAACCCTCTGGACCATTACATTTGGGATGAACTTGTTGGGAGTATCAACTGGAATAAAGTGACGTCAAAAACAACTTTGATTGCGGATTTAAAACGTGCAGTAAAAAAAAATAGACAAGAGAGACGTTCCTTGCCTCCATGACGTTTATGGTCTTACCAAAGTTGCTTTTCTTTAATTTTTGGTTGTACCGTTACGTGAACGTCCCTTGAAACCGGCCGATGAGGATTTTGGTATACTGTAAGATGCTGAATTGAGAAGTGAAACTGTGAGAAGTTGAATTGATCAACGTTAATTCGCTTAGAATCAGATGTATCTGCTTTATCAAAGAGATAACGATGCAAGTCAAGTTCTTCTTTACCACTTGGATTGAGTAGACTGGAAAACTGATGAAGTTTCTTCGAATCAAGCAGAGATGATTTTGTAGGGACATGACAGAACGCAGAAAAATAAGAATTAAATGAAATGTGCGCTTTTATTATTTACATCAACTTATAACCTAACTCTTCTATGACAAATCTACAAGTAGGCAGATTCTGCATCATGAAAATATCTGCTCTCATCAATTCTTTTTCCCATCGATTGACCACAGGAGTTTTATACTGTTTTAAGTACTGTTCGACATTTTTTGTGTAAGCCAGTCCCACATTATGAAACAGGCGTTTCGTTTCATTAACTGAATTCAGAGCTAAATCTTCAAACCGAAACGTTGTAACTTTACTTGGTTGTAGTTTAACAGTCATTAGATCATTGTATTGTTCCTGACAGAGAGCTGACATATTTGCACAGACGCTCTTATGACACCAACTGAGATTCTTCCGCGAATTATAGATCGAACGTGGATCACGGTGTAAGTACACAATTTTTGTGTTTTGTGGTAGTTTATTAAATTTCAATATATCTTTGAGATTTAATCGTGTGACTTTCATCAGTTGTAGACTTGAACGAAGACACACTTCCTGCATAATTTCACTGTTTGAACAGGCACCCTGACTTTTGCCTAAAAAGCACAATCGCCAAAACAAACGATTTTTACTTGCAACGTATTTCTGATCTGGAAGTGAAAGCCAATTCAGATAGTAAGGTGGTGTTTGATTGAAATTACATTTGAAGAGATTTTGAAGTAGCGTTTGTGCATGTGAGAGACGTCCGCTGGTATCGTTCTCAATACGCAGATCAAGTGATAGATAATGGAGGGGTTCGTAGTTATAGAATGTAGATGAATGTGAAAGAGAGAACAGATCGCCAATGAAACTTGACCCAGATTTGAATGGGGCAACGAGCAGGATACGTTGAATGTTGGTTGTGGTTGAGTTAATAGGTGGCATAATGGTTCGGATTTGTTTGAGAAGATGTGGAATGTTGATCGCTGTAAGTTATAGCTCAGACAAATATTAGACGAATTCAAAACAGAGTATTCGAGTTTTATGCTCGGAAAACAGGGGCAAAATTTACCTTTGTATCTTGGAACTGGAAAGATTTCTAGTTTACGATAGCCGATGTGTGACACTTCAGCTGTGACTATTTGTGCGCTATTGCTACTAAAAGTTACAGTTCGTGGAAATGAAGTGTAGTAGAAGCCGACCATAAAGCCAACGTTGAGGAGTAGAATTCGATTAAATGTTGCTTTGGTAAACATTGTAAGTCTAAGAAAAAGGTAAAGAAAGCTAGAGTATAAATAACGTGAATCGCATCGATTCACTAAATCCATTGCCTGTAAGCCGGATGAGTGTACTGTCGGAATTATTATTCATTCTGTTGTAACTCCATCTTTTTACTACAGAATTGATGCATATTTTTCGCGATGAGAACGTCCATTTATTTTCCATCTTAGTTTACAGAAGCAGTTGCTATAGCTTTTCACCGGTCAAAAAAGTTTATCAGAATTTCTGTAGTTTATCGAGGCTCTGTAATTTTATTTGGTTTTATCTGTCATACAGACGTTCGAAATGGACCTAATATTACCAAATCTATCAGTCTTCTTACCCTTGATAGCGAAACCTAAGTGGGAGCAAAGTTTAGCCTGGTTCGTGGAAACACAGCTTACACCTCCCTTCGGTCGGTGTTCGCTAGGGACTATCTACCATGCGTTATGAATATTTCTCTGATATGATGTGTCAGCTTCGTAAAGTAGCTTCAATCTATACAAGTTTTCTCGAGAGCCCCCAAAGAACCCAAGAGGTCTAAAAATATTTCTGAATTCCAGACAATGCTCACGCGTCCATTCGGTCGCAGCAAGGATAGGTGTCACACTTCCCTGATTCCACAGAAAACTCGAACGCATCAACCTATGTGGACCACTGTCCGTGACACTCATTAGTGATTCTGTGTATGTACGTCCCTCACACTACCACATGACGATATGTATGTACGTCCGTCCGTCACACCTCTGTACGCACACACACACAAAAGGAACATGAAAAAGGATATGTCTCGAGTGAAGTTCTATTTTCCTTTCAAACGGAACGAATGCTATAAAAACTTAAAGGCTTGATAGAGACTAGGATTTTTTAGAAAAGTGTAATCTTAATACTGGTCAGTGTTTTAGCAAAGCTAAGAGGTTATCGACTCTTTAACGATAATCTACATAAAAGTCGATCTGTACGAACTTTTGTTTAAAGGTTACCTTTCTTTGTTAGGATATCCTAGAATATCGGGAATTTCGACAACTCAAATTCCGAAGGATTTTGGGAGTTTAGTCGAATATACAGAGTAAAGCCGCCAACAATTTCGACAATTTTAGAAAGTAGATATGATTTTCTTGGCATTGCTGAAATCCAACGGAATTTCGACAGTAATTTTCTTTTTCAACTACCGAAAATATTTTTGTAAGTTGTGGGATCTGTGTTTGTTACAGCTCAGTTGCTGTGAGATATACAAACGCTACGTTTTTTTGGTTTCTCTGTGGTATCTGTACTTGAAAAATAAAAAATAAAACTCTTATTTTGGCATTTTAATTGATTTGACTTTTGACAATTTTCTCGAAAATGTTGAGTAAAAACGATAATGGCAAAATTTCAGCTGTCGATCTTCCGTTTTACCCTTGTTATTCGTTCAAAGAGAAACGACGGTGCTTTTAAAAGTGAAGTATTTTAGTCTGTTAACATTTTTCTACCAAAGGGCTATTGTCAATGTCAAGGGTTAGATGTCATGTGTAATCGCAGTTTTTGTAGTGTTTGACATCCATCAAACACGATGACTTTAATGGTTTCTTCTTGCACGTAGTCACTCACATTAACAACAACAGCTAGAGTTCTTTCTGCTACTTTTCTTTTGTTCTAAACATAGTTTATTTGATTCAATAAAGCGGGCGGGTCTATTACATCCTGAGAACAGTCAAAAAGAAAAGATAATTAACACACATACATACTAAAAACATACACTCACATACAATAGTAGATGGATGAAGGATATGAAATAGAGAGTGTATAGAATAGAATAACGGCATAAAAGGATGTATTTTTCTTTTGCTGTTAGATTATCTCCTTTCTCGCGTACTGCTCGAAGTTCATATTTATAGAATAGATAGAAAATACGCTTGAGTTACTTTGGTTTATTTAATTTCTCCTTGCTTTCTACCACGACAATAAATAGAATAGCAGGTGTTACTTAGAATGTACTTTTGACGTACAGGTTATAAGTCGGCCTTCGCTCTGACATACAGGCGTCGATAAAACTTTATTAAGGAAAGTTGAGCGTCTTTTCAACACTTATATACAACAAGCAATATGTACCTCATTTTCCAAGGAATATAATAAATTTATGAATTATGTGATGTTTGAAGTTAGAGTAGAGAAAAATCGTTAAATTTAGTTATGTACTATCCATTTCAAAATAGAATGGAAAAAAGTATTTTTTAAGCACTCAGAAGAAATGAGGGAGACATCCATAGGACGAATTTTTGCGGGGGATAAATTGATTTACGTCTGGCACAGAGCTGCTTGATATTCATTGGTTTTAAAGCTACCTATTGGTGATTTTTTCATTTGATCACTGTACAGATAGGACGTGTTGTTTGTAGTCTGTACTTTTGCCACGCTTCTTCTCTTTTACTGTATGTGTATAACATTTATCATTTGTACACACACAAACGTCTAAACGTTTATAGTCATACTCGAAACAACGGCGTTTACACTCAAAATGGTGAGGCTAGTACTGAAACAAATTTATATATCCCATTGTCATATGCGTTTTCACAATCACATCAAGGTTCTCAAACAGGTAAATGTACATTCTTAACGGCTTCTCTTCCACAAAAAATAATGAAAAAACCGAATGCTTTCGTGCCTGAACCGTTTCCTCCAGTTATTTTCACATTTAATGGTAACGCACCGAATCTTGGGATATTATGTTCAATTTGCGAGCAGACATTCAAACAATCGAAAAAGACGTTATCGCAGTCTCCCGTATGAGAAATGCTCAACGAAATCAGTCAACTTCTCTACTGCGTCTTGATTTAGCGAACGACAAAGCTCGGGATAATCTGCTGGATAAGAAAAAGATAATCATCATAGCATTTGTTTAATCTATTGTGGAATATATTCCACCAATTAAAATTACTCGATACTATAAATGCCAAGAACTTGGTCATTTTGCTGATGAGTCAAAAATAATGTCAAATGTGGGAAATGCGGAAGTGAACATCTACTCAAAAACTGTGTTAGTTCATCATTAAAATGCTCAGACTGCGAAGAGACGCATCGAGCGACAGTTCCAGGGTGTAAAGTTCGTCTGCAGTACATTAGTAACGTTAAAGCGAAATCTTTCGCAGATATTGTATCGACTGGGCCATCACTTAGTCTTAGTCGTTCAAATAATTTTGATTTACAACAACAAACTTCGCGAACCATTGTCTCAACATCAGGTAATAGTGATAAATTAGACTTATCCAAAGTTATAGGTGATAGGTTTAGCAACTGTCATGAACAAAATTTCACTGATTCAACAAACAATCAGTTATCGAAGTCTTTCAAATGAACAAACTATTACTAACTGTCAATGCTTACTCCCATCGATTGCTACTACAATAGTCCCTATCATCAGCAAATATGCGGATCAAAGTGATAGATATGCATCAGAACAATTTATGGAATCAATATTTAGATCGAATAATTCATATAATAATTCTTCAAACATACAAACATTAGACTTGGTAAACGAAACAATCATAACACCAACTCAAATAAGATTAGATAATACAGAAGGACCAGGGTGTAACCGGTATCAAAAATGCGATACTGGTACCGGTCACCGGTATACAAACTTCGTACCCGTATCGGCCGGTCTACCGATGACCAGTTTACCGGTCAGTTCCGGCTTGCCTTGATCATGTTTTGCCTAAATACAAATACTTTTTCCTTGTTTTTCTTTACTGTAAACTGTGTTTTATGTTGTCAAAGGGATAGATTAATCTTGTCACTTTGATTCTGTATGGCTGATTTTTCACACGCTTTTTTTTACGAAAACAGCAATCCAATTCATTCTTTTAAATTAAGAAGTTTATATAAGCCGACAAAGTGTAAGTAATTGGAATTTAAAACTATGAAACAAAATGTTCCGGAAGAAGTGCCAGATGTAGAATTCCCAGGATCATCAATTTCAAATTATTGGCTGTTTACTTACTATGCGTCACCTAATGTGCATTTCAGTACGAATTTGTTTGATGACCTAATAAATTCGTCATCAAGTATTCTGCTCGGAGATTTAAATGCTAAGAGTAGCTTGTGGAGACATCCAAATCCCAACCCGAGAGGTGTACGTACAGAATCATATCTTGATGACGGTTCTATTTTTCTACTAAATGATGGCACCCCTAACCATTTGTTCACTCGTAATGGTGTTTTGTAAAAAAACATACTAGATATTGCTATTATAACTCCAAAGCTTATCCGATAAGCAAAAATCGAAAGTTTCGAAATTTGTTAACTATGGTCTTCACCTGGCCGCTTGCCTATTATTGTTGATGTAAACTTCTCTCTTAACATAAATGTAAATTCTGTTTCTCAATGTTTTTTCGCCAAACGTACAAACTGGTGTGTGCTTAGTGATGAACTATCAAATCTCTCTTCTTCTTTTTAAATTCTGTCCGTGATTCTACTGCTAGTATCGCTATTACTAAATGGGTGACTGAGGCTATCACCTTAGCGTATAATAAAACTATTTACTTAAGAAAACCATCGAATATCGAATTGCTATTCCAACTTATACTCGTAACTCGATCCATCAAAAAAAAGAAAGTTTTTCGATTTTATTATAAAACCTTTTCGATTTTATAAAAAATTTTATCGGAATTTAAGGCCTAAGTTAAAACAGCTGGATAAAATTATACGCAAGGAGATGATTTCAGTAAAAGAAAGTAGCTGGAAAAAATTCCGCACTATCACACAAAATTCAACTAATCCTTCTTTCTGGAAACGCATTCGAAATGTATTAACCCGAAAGAAAACTCAGAAATAAAAGAATTAAAAAATGCTAACAATGAACTTCTAATAAACGACATAGATATGCAACTAAATATCGCATTTCGTATATTTTTTGAAACCAAAGCCTGACTGGTCGACCAGTTCGACTTGTATCAAGCCTAACTGGAGATTGGATGGATTGATACCAAGCCCGACTACCTGGATTGATACCTAAGCCTAACTAGTACCAATCCTCTAAGCCAGAGATTGGAACGGGTGCATGCCTAGTATAGTCAATCCATTTTTCATTTGCCAATAATTTCTGAAATTCGATAGTTGACTCCTTATATTTAGAAACATAAATCGATTGCGTTGAAGAAGCAGCTCTCAAGATAATATAATGAAGATGAATTAATTTTTAAAGTGTTTTATGATGTCGTGGTGGTACACAAGCCAATAAGACATCTCGAACTTCATATGAAAAAAATTTTCGTCCTTCTTCATCTGTCGTGCTTGTATCGCCAGTTGTACATGAATTAAAATCACATTGATTCAAACGTAAATCAGTTTTAGTTTGAATAATTTCCATGATTGTGTTTTTTCTTTTTGCATACGTTCTTATTTATCTTTTCCACGAACTACCCACGATAGTATATCGGGACGCATATGAGACATGATCTTTAGAAATCAGGACGTGCCATTAATATATTGATGAGTGATAGTGATAAAATGCTGGTCATTTGTTGATGCAGGCTCAGATGTTAAACCTGATCGAGTTCCGTAATCATTGTTACGTTTTAAAATATTGCCATCATTATCAAATTATGAAATCTTTTTTGTATCTTTCCAGTCTTCTTGTTTTGTATTGCACATTTAACATTCAGCACCTCCTAAACCCGATTCAGCTATTCTAACTTTCATATCCTTCATGCTTGCTTCAATTTCAATTCTGACATTATATGTTTCGTATTTATATTGAAATGTTAATCCATTTTCTTCTAAACTTTTTTCTTGATGCTCGAATTGTTCACTTACAAAACGAAGTAATTCATGATTTTCTTTTTCAGCAATTAGCAGTAATGGTCTAGTATAAAAAGCACTGTTCGGTGATCGATTGTGCCATAAAACTGTACCTAATTTTTCATCTTTCAATGCTAATGGTACAAACATTTTACTTGGATCACACATTGGACTTTTATTTGACCTGTAAATAGACATTGAATCAACACCATCGTGTCCAGTTTTCTCACGATGCAACAAATTATGTGACACATCGATATTTTCTGAATGTAAAGCACCAATTAATCGTTGAATTGTCAGCTGTATTGGTTCTTTACGATCCTCTTCACAAATACATTTATCATTACGACAACTTTTGAGAGATGGACTTAAGTTATCAGTATGACTTTTAATAAATTGTCGGCTTGGAATATTAATGAAGTCATTTGAAAACCATTTAACGAAATCCACGTCTGCACGACTTAAATTTAGATGGGATTTGAGTGCTAATGCTTGATCCAAATCAACTTTATTCGTATTTGGCTTTTGAATATATACTCCGTTCATAAAGTTGTTGTTCCAGATCAGCTAAATCTTTGTCGGTATTGTAATTTCGTTGGTAAAGAAGATATCCTACAACTTGATTGACTGACAGATTATTCGCTGATGCAAATTCATCCAATTCCGAATTCAAATCACATAAACGTCTTCGTTTCTGTCGAGATGATACTTCGCTAAAATCACGTTGTCTTTTTGCTAGTGTAGAGAGATGAGCAGTTGATGTTGATGTGGGTATCGAAGAAGAAGTTGTTGTTACGATTAATGTTGATGGTGGACTTGTTGTCACAGACGTTGAGGATGGACTCTGTATTTTGACATTTGTTGAAACGGCAGACGATGGAAATGATTCAAAATCTGTTTTTGTGAAAATAACAATATCAGCAAATTTTTGTTCTTTTTGCTTTTTATAACATCTTCTTCATGAATCATCAAATTTTGCTGCATTTTTAACAGCATAATAATTAAATTTTTCTGTTACAATTGATTTATTGCGGTGAGTACAACGAACATTAAAAACTTCAACGCATACAAAACGTTAGTTTAAAAATCGCTTTACCTCTCCCACCATGTTTCCCACCAGAGCCCGAAACGAATCGAATGATTCGACATTCGGTTCGATTCGATTCGGCTGCTTGCCGAACCGAATCCAACCAAATTTGATGTTTGAAAGACGAATCAGCCGCTCAGCTGAAACATTCAGTCAAGCTAAGCTAAAATGAAATCGTATAAAGTAACAAAACCACCACGTAATGAAATTTTGTCCTTTTTCTCGTTTATACCACTCAGAAACATATAATCGCGTTAGGAAGAGGAATATATAGCATCTTTTACCGAGTTATAAAGATATCTAATCAGATTTATTTTCAAAGATAGAATTTTTGAGAGCACCAGAATGGATGTCGACCATTCTGACCGACATTCGCTTATTTTTTGATCATTAATGTGGAGATCTTTTCAATTCCTTGTAGCGCAGCTGCGGTTGAACGAGAATTTTATTTCATCTTTCAGACTTCCAGTCACATAAATGATATGTTTTGCTCAAGTGTTCCACCTCGAGGCACTGTATTTTAAACAAACGTGTGGAAATAAAAGAGAAGGAAGTTTTACTTTTCATTAAACTGGCTCGAATCGAACCGGTTCTGGATTTGAAAATGTTGTCATCGAATCGAATCAGGAAATCCTGATTCGTTTCGGGCTTTCCCCACTCATGAACTTCATAAGCGCTTCTTGGGCTTTATTAAAAGACTTTGTTTTTCAGTTGTCTCGCTCATTTACTATGTACGGTTTGCTTTCAAATGATAACTTTCTAAATCTTATTTTTAACTATCTGCTTTACCGAGAAAAGTTTGAAACAAATATATCACGTCGGCGTTTAAACCCAATCAGAACTATTTTAAATAAACTGTTGAATTTATGATGACTGTGTTATGTCACATAGAGTCGTGTCATAGGGGAGAAGATCATAGTAAACGTTATTGCACAAGCATATAGTTTAAGTTATTACGCAAGAATATATTCAAGGTTATGGTGCAACACTATGGTCAAGATTATTGCGCAAGAATACTCAATGCTATGATGCAAGAATTATGCAAGGTTATTGTGCAGAGTCTACTCAAGATTATCGTGCAATATTTCTTATATAAATAGATCAATTTATTGTTAAAAGAAATATCGTTTTTATTTGTAAATAAACGTTAGGTAAGAAAGATCTTAGTTCACTCGGGAACCTAACACAATGATGTCTCTTCTTTTTTAAATTATTTTATACTTTGCTGTTTCTTTTAAAATTGTTTGTCTCTTTTTAATATTTTATAAACTTTATCTCTCTAGTGTGTCATGAAAGCGGGCAATGGTCATGTCTTTCGCAATAAATCATCATCATTACAGACAATCAGGTACTCCTATATGTTCCATAGTCATATTTCAATATTCTCCACGTATGGTGTGGCTCTGTTATACAGCTGCGAAGCAGGCAATCAGATAATCTTGTACCTATTTCTTGCTAATAACACTTTAACGTCTGAGATATAACTGTGATTGTTACAGTTGAATTATAGTTGAAACGTAAACTTCGCATGTGGCCACATACCGCTGCAACAATAACGCACCATATATAGAGACACACCACACCCAACATCCGTCCCCTGTCAACTAAACCTAGTACCCCTGACGTCGGGAGTCGGCGGCGGAGAGGGTAGCTGTTAGGTTCCCGTGTGAACTAAGATCTTTCTCACCTAACGTTTATTTACAAATAAAAAGTTCTCCTTTAACAATAAACTCAATCTATTTATACTAGCAATAATCTTGGCTATACTCTATGCAATAACCTTGAATATTCTTGCGCAATAATCTTGACCATAGTCTTGCGCCATAAGCTTGAATATATTCTTGCGTAATAACTTAGACTATATGCTTGCGCAATAACCTTAACTATGATCTTCTCCCTTATGGCACGACTCTAGTGCGTGATATAACACCTGCCCCCATGCAATAAGATCGAAAATTAAGTGCCTCTTGAAGGTTCTTTTGGCGTTCAATGTTCCAGTACTGCCACTACCATTATCATTGAGCAACATTTGGATGCGAGCCTGTTCTTTTGGCCCCTTCATTGTGGGATAATAAATAGTTGGATAGCTGATGTGTACCAAGCACGCCGACGAAAAAAAATCATCCGAAACTATGATTTCTTTCTTTGCTTCTAGGAGTTCGTCGTCGTGATGGTGGATTGAATTAAAATGCGCTGAATTCGCCTTCGTATCTGTTTTTTTTTAAAATTTTCTGTCGATTCGTGGGTCTTTTGTTCTGTAAGTCAGTATTTAAGAGTGCTTTTTTGAAATATTTTTTGCTTAATTCGATTTGTGTATTTCAGTCAATATAACTGGGTATAATAAAATGTGAATATAATAAGCAAGGGGGAAAGCACGGAATCCTGGAATCCTGAATTCCCCCAGATTCCAAGGATTCCCTATGATTCTTTAGGATTCCAAGGATTCTCTAGGATTCCTTAGGATTCCCTAGGATTCCTTAGGATTCTCTAGGATTCCTTAGGATTCTCTAGGATTCCTTAGGATTCTCTAGGATTCTTTAGGATTCCAAGGATTCCCTATGATTCTTTAGGATTCTCTAGGATTCCCTAGGATTCCTTAGGATTCCTTAGGATTCTCTAGGATTCCCTAGGATTCCTTAGGATTCTCTAGGATTCCTTAAGATCCTCTAGGATTCCTTAGCATTCTCTTCACTTCCTTAGAACTCCTCTAGATTTTGAATAAACTTCTAAAACTGTCAAAGGACACCATCTGTGTCACCCTCAGGTTTCCAGGCTGATATCTTTTTTCGTTTTTCTTTATTCGATTCGTTTGTAGTTATCGACATATATCGATGACTCGTTGTTTGTTTGCTGAGTTGTAGTTCACAGGATCACACTACCTCCACTAAAAGTTTTGCGATCGAGCCGTTCTCCTCATTTATCTATCAACAGATTCAGATCGATTAATCTTTGTTAAGTATACAGCATATACTTAGCGCACTAGTCCAAAGCATGTTTTGTACATAGTTCTATTCACATGTTTTGTTTTTTCTTTTTATTTTGAGGTCGTAATATAGTTTACAGTCCATAGTCTACTTCTTTCTCTCCTTACCTATATTTATTATCAGTGACCAGTCCTTATCTCTGCTTTTATCTTATTCTAGGTCTCCTTCTTTTCT